>MJUU01073792.1:0-12284 GCA_002080025.1 Modiolus philippinarum | reverse complement strand
CTTTGCACCCATCACACTGTAAATGGGTCAACTTAAGAAAAAGTCAACATCGGTATAGTGAAATCCGGGAAAACATGAATCTAGCTGAAAATGTCCGCCTTCATTGGGACACTGACAAGTCATATCTTTCAATTATGTTATGGTGACGACCATAGAACTTCTTGAGGGATGAAATTGACAAAGGCTGAACAAATCTCTGACTAAGCAGCTTTTGAGACAGTGTCAAACTATTATACTGGTTCTAACATGCAAATTCTGGAATAATTTCTAGTTAACTCAAAATGCTCAACGTGAGGCAGTCACAAAATTGTCCACAATTGGCTGCGGTTTAACCCTTAAATTCTTTTCTTCCTAAGAACCGTTCTGAAAAATTTCAAGCAATTTTGAGCACTTCATTTATTCTTTCTTTTCATGGGAATGACCGTCATTAAGTTTTTTTTCTACCGAAAACAAGTTTTAAATTTCCTTCACATTTTTGTAAAATTTCATTCAATGAGAACTTTTAATTTTCCCCTTTTTCCCTTTCCATTCCAACAGCCGTAATTTTTTTCAACCGAAAATATATTTAAAACTTCTCTCACATCCTTTTCCCTAAATTTCTTGCAACTTAGAGGTCTTTTAATTTTTCCGCCTTTTTTAGGTTCCATGCCAACTGCCGCCATTTAAAATTTTTGGACCCAAAAAATAAGTTCTACGTAACTTATAGAATCTTTCTATTAAACTTCATCTAATTAAGAACACTTTTAATTTTCCAGTTTTTTCCGTTTCCATGATGACGTAGTTTTAGTCCTCCAGGGTATTCGACAGCCCAGTAATTAGTACTTCGGTGTTGACCCGAAAACAGAGTTTAATTGGAAAATTCAAATGTCTAATATATGTAAAGATTGTATAGAACTTAAGTATCTCCCTCGTGCAAAATTTTGTCCTTGGCTCATTTTGACTTTCTGTTTAAGTCATATTGGGGATGTTTTCTACCAGTTGTAAACATCATTTAATTTATGGTCTTCCAATTGTTTATATTTTATCTGCACTGAAGAGACATAAGTTGTCGAAATCGCCATATTCAGAAACTAATTTTACAGCAAGTTCGGTATCTATTTGAAAATTCAAAGATATGATAACTTATCTACGTATCGTCCTTTATCAAGTTTTATCTGATAACTTATCTACGTATCGTCCTTTATCAAGTTTTATCTGATAACTTATCTACGTATCGTCCTTTATCAAGTTTTATCAAGATCGGTCGTAAGAAACAGACAAAAAACGCTTAGCCTCCACAACTTTGTTTGGGAGACTTAATAATAATTGTACAAATGTTTCGCACAAATTATAATTCTTTACAACATATATTAGTAGAAATAAACATACAAAGAGATACAAAGTTAATGTACATGGAACAAAATCCCTACAAATACAAATTATAGATTACAACTGAGCTGATACGAGTTTAAATACATATACAACAGACCAATGTCATGCAAGCATTTCGATTCTGTTAAAATGAAGAGCTGAATTGATTTGAATGATAATCAAAGTTTGGTATTACATTGTTTAGGTCCATCTCACTTTGACATAATCTGTACATACTGTGTTTATCCGTTCCGTTCACTTTTCTCCTGATATCACTGTTTATTTTTGTATGTTTCCCCTCATCGTTGTTTACTGATTTTAGTGCTTCCAAAAGTTCTAAATATTGAACAGCCGAAATTTTTTCGTATCCATGTAATTGCATGTTTGCTTGATGTATCGTCTGGTATGAATGAAGTTGACTAGAACATTCGACATCTTTTGAAGACTCAGATGATGATGATGATGACGAAGATATTTTATATTTTTCTTTTCTTATACACTTTGCCTGGCTAATGACGGGACTTTCATATTCCAAAATTATACGTTTTACAGAATGACAAGAGAATGTCTGTTTCCTGTCAACTATTCCTATAGGGCTACTTTCCGGCATTTCTGATTCTTCAATTACATCATAAATACTTTCCGGACTCTGATTGTTACTGGTGTTTTGTATCTGGTATCTTTTCCTTTTTTTACATTTTCTCTTTACAAGACATATAAATATTGTTACAAGTGTGGAAAGGAGCACAAAACCTCCGATACCTGAGCAATAGATTATAATATCTCTGTTCTCAATCCCTGAAAGATAATAATCTTAAGAAGAACGATCAGTTTGTCACATACAAACATTAGAAGGTGAAAAAAGCGCACCATACTGACCTGCAAGTTTCGTGGTAAAAAATTCGTTCAATATTTCTTACCCTTTAAGACGTTTAAATTCGGAAATTATTATCAAATCGTCATTTCATACTTAATTTTGGACTTTAAATTGATATTTTGGTGTAAATTGTAGCGTTTTTAATCTTCTTACGGTTCCTTAGTAATTTTACAATTTTATAGACATTAAGATAAGTTTTCTCTGCGGTGTACAATACATCGGCAAACGAATATCGAAGTAAAAAATGAGGAAAAGGAAAATTCCAAAATCAAAAATCAAATATCAATTCATATTCAACACCAGTTGAAACAGCATTACAAAAACAAAACAAATAAACAAAAAAGAACAAGAACGCCACAAAGCTAAGGACTAGCAAATGTAATCCCTGCAAAAACTTAAGGTATCATCAGGTGCTCCCGAAGGGTAAGCATAATCTGCCCCACCCGTGGCAACCGTCACAGTGCCAGTGAAAAAGTCCGATTTCGTCACAATCCGGTAATAAGCTTTGGATCTACCCAAAGATACAAAAGATACTTTTTCTTTGTTAATTGCTATATTATCTGTGCTTATTGACTTTAATCTGACATAAAATTTGTCACTAACACTTAGTAACAAGTGTAGTTTTTTAAGCGCATATTAATTTGTTATAAATAGTATTTCGTATTTTTTAGCAGATTGAATTTCATTATTGTACTGATCAGAACCATCTTTGTAAAATTGTTCTGTTCCACGTTGAACTTTTTAAATTAATATTCGCCATCACTCGAGAGTCCTGGTTGCCGAGAACTGGACATGCAAAGTTATAGTTAACACCTCAATTCTCCAATAAGGATCAATTGGTATATTGTCATTTTTGTGCGGTAACCAGGCCGGCACATGCTTAGTAACACCAGCAGTTCTCGCTGTAGACGTGTTTGGCTTATTGTTGTGGTGTAGACAGACTGGTACATATGGTTAGTTACTGCGGTAGACAGACTAGTACATATGGTAAGTTATTGAGGAGCAAAAGTCCTCTCTGACACAAGTCTCATAATTCGATATAAAACTAGGAAGCTTAGTATATTGACATTCGAATCTGAACAGATACAAACATGATAAACTAGATGAACATTTAGTTTAACACTAGTTAAGATATTGTCCTGCTAATACTAGTCGTATTGTGGCATTTTCGCTTGCAATTGTCTCCGCTATGAATGCATATATATACTGCAGGGCAGTATCTTAATTAGCTTTTGATACTGTAAAAGGGGATATTTTCGCGTAGTTTGAATTTCGCGATTTTGTTTCCTAAACCTATTCACGGGGTTTTATTTTCGCGATTCTCACTTACCTATCATTACGTTTGTAATAAAAACAAATTTACGCGAGGGGACATTTTCGCGAGTATGAGTCAATCGCGAAATTAGCGAAAATAAACCCCTCGCGAAAATGTCCCCTTTTACAGTATTCTAATCATCGATCTGATATTAACAGACATGTTACAGAAAATGGTATACTGATAACACGATAAACGTCTCTTTAATGATTAAAAACTTTTTGTCAATTATGCATCCGAGACTTAAATGAAACTTCCCTTTGGTGTCATGTTTTGTTGTTATATTTAATCATTTTGTTTCCGTTTTTTAATTTTGAAAAAAAAAACTTGTACAAATATTTTTTTACATTGTCCGTATATGTCTTTATGAGTCTCGACCATTCAGTGTGGTCTTCAGTCTGTAAGCAGTAGAAGTGGTCAAGTCATTCTCAGACAGCAGTAAGTACTATTCGTTACCCCCAACGCCCTATGCAGAAGTTGTATGGTTTAAAAAAAGGCCTTTACTTTATATGAAAGACATCTGGTATATTGTATTAGTTGTATCGACAAACGAATACCGAAGTAAAACGATGGAAAGCGGAAATTCTTAAATAAAAAATTCCAAACCACAGAGCAATTGAGATGTAACAAAAATAGAGAAAATATGACACAGACAAAAAAAAGACAAAAACGCTACATACCGTAAGCACTATCAGAGTGAGCTTCAACAAAAAAATGGGTGCTCCGTAAGGGTAAGCTCTGGTTGATTTTCTAAGTCACTTTGCAACACAACACTACTGTTTTAAATGAAATATCTACCACAAGGACAATATAGCGTTCTTGCTATGCGTAACTTCGGTATTTTGTTATTTGTGACGTATACCATTGTTAAATATGAATTATTGCGATATTCTCGACTCAGTATATGCATAGTAAGAAGAGTATATTGCAGTAGGTTCCGGGTCCGATCCCAGGATGCGACATTGACGGGTGATGTAAACATAGCAGGACATGCTTACCCTTCCGGAGTACCTGATGTCACTGTCAGTTTCATTGGAGTTCACACTGTGAGTGCCTTGGTTTTAAGTGTTGTGTTTTTTTTTTTATTTCTGTGCTTTGTAGCTGTCTTATGGCATTGTTCTCTTTGTTCTAGTTTTGACAATGTCTTTAGACTTCGATTTTTGTAAATACAACTCTTTTGTTCCTTCGGTTTTCTGCTGCCGTTGTTAAGCTATTGTAGTGTCTGTAGTTTGAACAGCGATTTTGTCAACATAGTGAAATTACTGTCTCAAAAACTTATACATCAAGGTAATGTTCAATCACTGTTGCAATTGTCACCACAGAAGTTTTACGGCCGTCACTATGATTTGACAGTAAGCTAACAGCGTTTCTATTTCAAAGATGAGAATAAATATTTTTGGGCGATTGTGACAAAACTGGACTTTTCACTGGCAGTGTGACGGGTGCCACGAGTGGAAAATGCTTTACCGTTTACTTCAATTTTTTGTAGGGCTTCACACTGCTAGTGCGTTAGATTTGTGGCGGTCTTATTCATTTCTGTCTCAACTTTTGTTGGATATGAATTGTCATGATTTTGGATTTTGGAATTTCTTCAGTTTTGCTTTGGTGTTCGTTTGCCGATGTATTGAGTATGTTTTAGACAGTTTATTGCCTATTCAATCATTAGTCCTGTTTTAATGTAAGGTGTATGTAAATCATTGACGCATGAAAATTGACATCAGAATCAATGATCATTTAAGTACAGATTCTTCGAAAACATCTTCAGATATCTGATTAGCATATACCATATACATTTAAAACTTGTATCACAATTAAAGTCACCCTACTGCAAAGATACCCAGATTTGACTACAACAATTTCGCTTTTGTTAAGTGTAAACATCCATTTTATTTACAAAGTTTTATGTACATGATTTATATCTTATGTACTCACAAAACAAAACTTACTAAATTCTAGCAAATTAACATATTTAGGAGATTCTCAAATATCACTTGTAATCAACTCTCGTTACTAAATTACAAATAATAATAAACTTGCTAAAGCTGGTTAATTATCTATGTGTAATTAGAAAGCTCGGGTAAATAAATAAAGACTTAACAACTTCATCGGGTGAGAAACGACATTTTTGCAATCGAGTTAGTTAAATTTTCAAATTTTAAAAAGCAAGGCTTGCCGAGAATTTTAAATATTGGAAATTTAACTATAGCGGGTGGAGAAATATCGTTTTCCACGAGATTCGATTGCTAAATATCTTTCTCTGATTTTCAAGGTTGAAAAGGGAGTAAAAACAAAATTACCGAACAGAATTGTCAAGATCCAAAGTCCAAGAGGCAAAAAGACATAGCAGGGGGAAATTCACCAGACAATTGTAGACCGCAATGGTCCTCACTTGGTACAGGTATTTCAAAAGAAATGGCGGGTTAAACCGGTTTTATGGCGCGCCAAACCTCCCGTTCCATTGCAGTAGTGTCTGGTAGCAACTCAACAGCATTTCCTATTGAAATGTCGTAGCCAGTACATGATCATCCCAGCATAATGTAAAAAAGAAGGTTGAATCAGTTAGGACCGAAACTTCAAATTTTTCCACAAGGAAGTGAAATCTATTAACTTTTTTTTTGGTGATTATATGAGATGGTATTTTTTTAAGTCTTAATTAATGAGGCGGTCATCGAGATAACTATGTCTAATAAGAAAGGAGGGGGTCATGTCTATGTCAAGTTTCAACAGCCTCGCAGTCTTGTTTTAAATCACTACGAGTCATAATTTCTTCAGGAATTTGACAAAGATCAAAAAATAAAAGATACAAGATCCTTCAATCTCACTTAGTGATATATTGATGATGTTCTTTCCATTAATAACTTAACGCATATTTTGCTAAATGAACCCCATCAATGTATCCTCCAGAACTAGATATAAAGGAAATGACAGAAACCACTTGATCTACACCTTTTTGGACTTTGACGAAAATTTTCATCTCAGTACTAAAACGTACGACAAAAACGACAATTTCAAAACCAAAATTATCAATTTCCCTTACATAGACAGTAATAATCTAACTTTTCTTGCTTACGGAGTCTATGTTTCACGTTTGTGCGTTACGCAAAGAGCTTAAAAAAATTAAACAAACTTTCTCACAAGATAATTATCTTTGTGTCCGCCTTTTTTAACAAGGCTTCAAAAAATTATTATAAAGTTGTATTATGAAATAGATATCATTTCTTTGTGGAAAAAATTTATGTTTCGGTCCGAACGGTGATTCAAGATTCATTTTCTTCTTGATAATAGGATGAACATTTCATTTTGTTTATCTACGACCTTCAATAACTACTCCTATTAAGTTGGTACCGGAACTTACCGCAATAGAAGGGGATGTTTGGCGCGTCATAAAACCGGTTTTACCCACCTTTTCTTTTGAAATACCTGAACCAGGTCAGGACCATTGCGACTGATAATTTTTCGGTGCCCTTGCACCTGCTTATTCCTATTTGCTACTTAGGAATTTAATTTTGACAACTCTGTTCGGTAATTGTGTTAATATCCCATTTATCAAACGCAAATAAAAAAATCATAGATTTTCTGATATTACGTGAAAATAATTGAAAAAGGTAAAAATCGCTGAGTGTTCAGTTAAATATGTCTAATCCTTGTGCTATAAATAGCAAATAAATTTCTACAGAGAAACAAAAATTCATTGTTTTTATCTGCCCACGATATCTTTGACAAATTACTACCCGGACAGCGCGCTAAATTCCTTGATGCAGACAAGGACGTAAAAACTGAGCACAGGGCCCACTTTCTGTGAGTCAACCTATATATAAACGATAGATGACTTTTGGTTTTCAATTTGGTTAATTCAACTGGTGTACGCATGCTTGATTCTTGGTTTGTGTAGCACCGCATATTTATTTCAATTACAGTAGAGAAGAGATTTTATATGGAACTTTGGATTTTCTTTCCCTGACTGCTCCAAATTTGCTGATATAAAATGCAGATCTAACAATGTTGGGCTGATCGTCATACGTACATTGCATGTTATCAATTTTACTCAGCAACACTGTCACTAGTTAGTAAAATTGATAAAAACATGCAATGGATTTCACAAACTTAGTCCAAACATTATCTCAGAGATAGGTAGTCCAAACTTAATGAAACTTGGCGCCGTTTTAACAACCGCCCAAAGATGTGCAAGAAGGTCTTTGAATTTCCAAAATGACCACCGTCATCGGTCACTTTGAACTTTGTCCTCAAGCTTATGAATGGAATATCTAGAAAACCGTAAAAGATTGCTGATAAAGTGTAAAGACCAAAATGTGTATGAGGAAATGACGGACGTTTGTAACATTTGGACCGAATCACTATGATGAACCGTTCATGATTTATGCACCTTGAAAGTTTTGTCACATCTTTAAGCACGTTTTTTTCTCGAAAATACCTGGAACCTTTTCCATTCATCTTAGGCGATATGTGTTACATTTAAAAATGCCAAGTTAAAAGGTCATTGGTCACTTTGAACTTTGACCCTAGACCTTGTTCTTGTAATAACTCATAATTAATGAAGGAAAGATAGCAGTAAACGCCACAATCCACCAGGGAACTTCACAAGAAAACAATAAAACGACAAAAGACAAACATAGACAACGATAGGAACTCGGGATAGCCGGACTTGGTACCGGCACTAGCAACAGCTAGCGGTCGGGTTAAACCGGTTTATGGTTACCCAAACCTCCCCTTTCTCTATCCCGTTTCCCTATAGTATAATAAACATACAAATAAAACCCAATACAGGTAGACTACTTACTCCAAGATCACAATCTTGAAAAGGAAAGAATAAGATAAAACGTAGTCAGGGAACTACCGGCTGGCTCAAGGAGCCTAGTCTGCTGGTAAAACACTGTCGCACTATGGAATATAAACCGTAATAGATAGCTGATAAAATGTAATGGCAAAAAATGTCTGGTTAAGATCTTCATTTGTTACCTGGGGTCCAAAATTATTGGACCAACCGTTCGGCCGAAAACCATTTTTGAAGTCCGATTTTGGGGTTTTTTGCTTATAGTTCAAAAACCATTGAAGATTCAAAATGCCATTCAACATACAAAATGTTCAGGAAAACAAGTGCTTCAAAAATGAGGTCAAGGTTAAAGGTCAAGGTCATAGCCCAAAACTGTATTTTAAGCTAAATTATCAATAAATACACATTTAAAGCTTGGGATCGTGGTTCCATCGATGAATTAATAGTTAAACATTACGACTCAACTTATTTTCTGACGCAATCCATTTCATGCACTTACGAATTGTTAACCTATGAATCAAAGCACTATTAGCACTGATAGACGAAAAGATAATGAGTTTAAGACAAATAATTTCTTAAAGACGAGTAAAATGACAACTTTTCGTAATATATTTTACAATCATTTGTGATAAACTTACAACACAGCATCCTTTTAAAGAGCGATTAAGTATGGAATCTGGTTTTGGTGACTTGTGTTTATATGCAAACATATCATCACTTGTTTTACTTGTGCTTCTTGTCTTTCCGCCAAAAAAGTGTCCAACCATTTTCTCAGTAACTAATGGTCCGATCTTCCCAAAACTTCACAAGAAGATGGATCCCTATCTCAAAAGGTGCAAACCCTTCTTGAAATTATCAAAATGGCACCGGTTGCCATGGAAACTGCAAAAAGGCTGAAAAATGAAAGTGCTCAGAATCGGATAATACAGGAATGTTGCTTGGCACATGGGAAATTGATTTCTGGTATCAATTAATGAAAAGACCCCTTTTGTTTAATTAGATCACTTATCTGTCTGATAAAAAGTCTTGCTGTCATTACCTGAAATGTCTTTATCTATGCCGGCCTTGGTGGCAAAAGAATAATTCACACCTGCAAAATATATAAATAACGAAATACCGAAGTTACTGTGAATTTAGCTTCTGCATATGCGCATTTCGACAACTTATGTCTCTTCAGTGCAGATAAAAAGAAAAAAAATAGAAATCCGTGAATCAAAATACATGTAAATGCTGATAGAGGAGAACTAATTACCAATAGGATCTAAAAAGGAAAGCCAAAATCATCTAAGGACAGAGCTATGTAGGAGGGAGATACTCCTTAGATTTTAACAAAATTTTCTTAAATTTCGATATTACAAGTTTTCCAATACAATCGGTTTTCGGGCCAGCACCGAAGTACTGGCTACTGGGTTGGTGAATAGTAAATTACTTTCTTTGTGTTCTAGTGAGAGTTGTGTGCTTTGTGGTCTGGTGAGAGTTGGAACATATGCGTGCATGAAAATTATGAAATTTAATGCTAAAATTGATATTTTACAATTTTAATTGAATTATGAAGAATTGAAAACATAATACTAAAGTCATGTCAACCAGGGAAAGGGTTATATCAGGGGTGCTGTTGAGACATCCTTCTAAAGAAACATCAGCTGTGAGAGCTTGGCGCATATTTCTGTATGTCGATGTATAATATATAATGCTTTACCTGAAAACGTGCTTTGATCTTGCATAGTTGAGGAAGCTGTACACGACCCATCTATGTGGCTACACCTTAAAATAACAAATATTAATTTATACCTTATATGGTGAAGTTTGATTATTATGGTTAGAACTATGGTGGTATCAATTATAAAAAAAATTAAGAACATGAAATAATTATAGCAAACTTTAATAAAAAAAAACTACTTATCAGAAATAGAATCAAATACAATATTTGGTGGCTTGAAAACATATATATATATATATATATATATATATATATANAAATATTTTTGTACATTTCTTGAATATGTTTTCAGGGGCTCCGGCTACAGAGCTCCAGTGCACGTGCCCATGTGGTGGATAAGAGGATACCCCGTCTATGTGGGGTATTCAGGTCATAATACGGAAAGCCTGACCGCGAATCATTGTAGCCAAACTGTATTGAGAAACGCCAAGCGCCATGCAGAACAAAGACCCATGCTATATTTTTCAAAGGAGAACTGACTTTTTGGGGGTCGTATAGAAGGCTACATTTCCTGTCCCTACCCATTTCTCCCCTTTTCCAGTGGCAATCTAAACTTGTTGTCCCGATTGTCCCTTCCATCTTAATGTCTTTCTTCTTTTACGTATAATTGTTTTAATTTATTTACTTGTTCTCGTCCTGATATAGCTAAAATATTGCTCTCTGGTCGTTAAATTCTAAATAATCAATCAATCAGTATTGTTTCATCACAAACGGATCATATATATTTTTATGATGCCAATAAGCCATACCGTTCCCGTTCACCACATAAACACTTATTTATACACTTTGCACCATACCATCCTAGTGTACACTGTTTACAAGGTTTTCCATCGATCGAAATAAATCCAGTTCTACATTCTACAATAAAATATTACTGAATGAATCCTTGCTCTGGCTTTTGAGTATTTGCATAAAATCTAAATATGTAAGCCATCCCCGTATACCCTGTGTTTATATTTAAGGCAGAACTTGCATTGTCTAGATGTATATTTTGAATATATGCGTGTACCATGTTGCTCCGTCGTATTATTTTGCTCATTGTTATTACATGTTCCAGTTGTCCTTTTAGATCCTAGTGGTATATGTATCTAATTTTAGTAAAACTGAATGTGTTTATCTGGCATTTCTGAAAGATTACAGGTGACTATGTCAGAAGGTATCTTTAGTGCGAGACCTAAATAAGCAATAAAGGACATTAAATGAATGTAAGGTTTTTCGTTTACTCTATACCAGTTGTTAAATCAACTCTAGTATCTAACTGTGTTTAATATCCGATTTGCATTTACGTGTTCCTGCCCCGTTTTCATTGATTTTCCATAGATTTAAAATTTTGGGTGAGAATCTTCCTAGAGCACTAACATCATCTCTGTGTGTGAAGTGTCCTGTTTTTATGTGCACATAGTACAAATAAAAATCCATGTAAACATATCATATTCTGTTTTTCGTTCCATAATACTATATGATAACAATAAAACATCCAAGGTCGTCATACAACAACATAGATAATTTTGTGTCCGCTACCAGATCTTTGGGCTATGTGCCATCTCGATTCCACGCCCGCGTCAATATAGGTTCTCCAAAATTTAACATGAAAATTACAACCAATGAAAACACGTCTTTTTACCAACTAGCAAACTACTTTCTGTTTTTGACAAGTTAAAATCAAGTTTAAAAAAATAGATCAAGTTGTCCGGGCTTTATCAATATTTATGTTGATTAGAAATAACAAAATACCGAAGTTACTGTTAATTTATTTTCTGCATATGCACATTTCGACAACTTCTGTCTCATCAGTGCAGATCAAACCAAAACACTTGGAAGTTCATTAACCGAAAACGTGTAAAAGCTGATAGAGGACAAATAACCAAAAGGATCTAAATAGAAAAGCCTAACTTCAGCTAAGGACAGAGCTATGTATGAGGGAGATACTCCTTAGTTTTAACCAAAATTTTGTAAAATTTAGATATTGCAAATTTCGATATAATCGGTTTTCGGGTCATCACCGAAATACTGACTACTGGGCTAGTGAATACCCTAGGGGACTAACAGTCCACCAGCGGAGACATCGGCATAGAAATATTACGATTCAGATAAAATCGACATTTGAATAGATCTGTAAAATAAACGAGCGGACAACACTTGATATTGCACATTGATTTAGCAGACGACATGCAAAAGAATACGTAACCCTGGTGCTTTCAGCTGGATAACCCTGAGCATCGCCCAAGTT
>MJUU01073790.1:0-18840 GCA_002080025.1 Modiolus philippinarum | reverse complement strand
TGGGCATATTACGCCCTTTTTATGATCTGGGGATACAAAAAATGTACCCCTGCCCCTGCAAACAATTGCGAAATGACGATTTTCGGATGTCAATTCCTTTCAGATAAACAGCCCTCTTCATTTGATCTAGTTTTTACGCCTAACTTATAAGGTGTGATACAATGTTGGAAAATAAAACCATTTAAGTCCATAAAATTTTGATTTTCTGTATAAATTTTTTGAAAAATGGAAATTTTCGGAGTTTTAGATTTTTTCACAATTTCGACTTTCTGACTTAAGGGTCGTGAAATCTGAATATATTTTTCATAATGGCCGATTTAATAATGATTTCTGATATATTAGCAACAAATTGTGTGCACACAATTTAGATTCAGACGTAATGTTGGTTCAGAATTGTCAAAATTAGCACCTCTCCCCCTAAAAATTAAGGGAAAATTACCTTTTTAAGAGGTCTCTTTTCGATTCTTCTGCCCGAAATAGACTAGCTATGTTTGATATTACTGATTATTCGGATTTCGTTTGGTTTTATGCATTTTAAACATTTTTTGAAATTATGGATTTCCTTTGTTTGGGTTCTAGTGCTGCTGATGAGGAATTGATTTCCGAAATGGCCATACAGCTCATTGAAATTATTGCAGTTGGAGTTAACATACGTGTTATGGTCTCATGTACATTTACTCCATATCCTTTCGTAAAATATTTAATACAGGAGTTTGTCTTTTATTGCAGTGTGGAGTTGGTAAAATAATTCCCCGTGGTAGAGATGTATGCTCTTTATTTTTCTTAGATATGGTGTACTTGTACATGAGATAATATGTCATGTGTACACTTTGTTCAATTACTATTATCTAAATTCATGTAAATTCTAAAACCGAAGGATTAACACCCTCCATCGTAGTTTTGTCCTAAGCTATATTTGATATTACTGATTATTCGGATTTCGTTTGGTTTTATGCATTTTAAACATTTTTTGAAATTATGGATTTCCTTTGTTTGGGTTCTAGTGCTGCTGATGAGGAATTGATTTCCGAAATGGCCATACAGCTCGTTGAAATTATTGCAGTTGGAGTTAACATATGTGTTATGGTCTCATGTTCATTTACTCCATATCCTTTCGTAAAATAAAAAATAACTAAAATCTCATAAATTACAAACATATTACCCCTTACCACACATATTTAACACAATTTATTTCATTATTTTCAGCTTGAAAAGCTTAAGCATTGCATAATGGTCCAATGACATATCATTTCCAAACACCAAAATACACAGAGACTCCTATATATCACAAATAAGATCATGCGGGTGGTTTATGAGCAGTTATTCAACAATTCAACTTTGAATTTCGTAAAATTCTGAAATGCTGGAAATTATTTAATTATTTAATATTTAATTTTACCCACATTTTGGCGGTAAAATTACATATTACGATATATCAAATGCATCTTTTGCAAAGAAAGTAAAACCTAAGTATGCTTTGTTCATATATATGTAAAGACAGGGATATTTTTTGGATTTTTAAGTTTAATTTTGTTGGGGTAGGAGTAAGATTTTCGGTATTTAGAGTCACAATGAACACTCCTTGTTTTTCTAAGCAGTGTTTTAAGATAAATTATGTGTCGGTTAAAACAATAAATTGGCATATTTGCAGATAAAACCTCCAGATTCTCCACATATAACGATTTAAAAGTGAATTTTGGACAAATCTGGTTTGCTAAAAATTCTCATTTTTCATCAATTTTGGACAAAATATTGAGTTTAAGCTGACAAGCGGGATATAAAATACCAAATCATGATAGTATTCATGCAACTTTATTATACGCAATGTCGATTTTGCATGTGGTGATTATTTTTATCCCAACAAAGACAAACAATTGACAATTTTTGGGGAAATTGGTTGGGGTAGGGGTAACATTTTTGGTATTTAGAGTCACATTAAACACTCCTTGCTTTTCGAAACAATGTTTTAAGACAGCTCGTGTATCGCATAGAACAATTAATTGGCATAGCTGCATATATATTCTATATATTTGACATATATTGCGATTTAACAGTGAACTATCGACAAATCTGAAATGTTGAAAATTCCCATTTTTCATTAATGTTGGGAGAAATATTGAGTTTTAGTCGACCAATAGCTGTAAAAATACCAAAGCATGATATAATTCATGCAACATTGTCATAAAAAAACACACGTTTTGCGTGTTCTGGTTATATTTATGCGAACATAGACCAAAAATTTACAATTTCAGGGAAAATGTTTGGGTAGGGGTAAGATTTTCGGTATTTATAGTCACATTTAACACTCCTTGTTTTTCTGAACAATGTTTTAAGACAAATAATGTATCGCTAAGAACAATTAAATGGCATATCTGCAGATATATATATATTCTATAGATTTGACATATATTGCGATTTAACAGTGAGCAATGGACAAATCTGAAATGTTGAAAATTCCAATTTTTCTTCGTATTTCGGACAAAATATTGATTTTAAAGCCACAAATAACTGCTAAAATATAAAATCGTAATATAATTTATGTTACATTGTCCTATACAACACACATTTTGCGTGTTCTGGTTATTTTTATGCGAAAATAGACAAACAATTGACAATTTTAGAGTAAATTTGTTGGGGTAGGGGTAAATATTATTGATGTATGATGTTTATATTACCGAAAAACCACCATTATTTGTAATGGTTGTAAAGCAAATATATTAAGCTTTCATTTGATACATATTTTAAATGATATTTGTTTACTAAAAAAATAATATTAGGCAAAGGAATACAAAACTTAGTCAAAAACGAAATATTCAAAGATCCATTTATTTAGTCTATTTGAAAATAAAAAATTTTGTCATCTAAAATATGTAAACATCGTCTTAACATGTTTAACATTGAAAAAAAAATAGATTGAAAAACTACAAACAATTTTCAGAATCGGGAACTGAGATGCACTTCGTGTTCTCTAGACAATCAAACACACGGAATTTCAATGAAAATGTCAGATTTTTCGTCAATATTTCATTGTGGTAGGGGTAAGTTTAATTGCGCTATGGAACAAATAGGGCATAGAAACTGTAAAAACTTTGGTTCTTTGTGAAGCTCATACAATAAGTAATCATTTGCTACATCGTTTTTATAACTGGGAAGCATATGGTCAACATTTTGAAGCAACTGAAAGAAAAACTTGAACGAAAAACGAAATTTTCCAAAATTTCGGCAAGTGGGTCTAAAAATGGGCCCAATTCCACCAGTGCGTGCAGGTTATGCTCGTGTTTACATGTTTTATTTTGAAGAGGGGATGTATGCGGACTTGAAAAAATGGGATGGGTTTGGAAGTGGGGGGTGCACGGGGGTTATTCTAGTCCATGGACTATATTTTGTTATTTGTTACCACTGGGCCGATGCCACTGCTGGAGGACTGTTAGTCCACGAGGGTATTCACCAACCCAGTAGCCAGTACTTCGGTGCAGACCCGAAAGCCGTTTTTATTTGAAAACTTGCAAAAAACCTAAGGAGTTAGTTGTCGGAATGTGCATATGCAGAAACTAAATTCACAGTAACTCCGGTATTTTGTTATTTGTAGCTTGTATTATATGCAGGAAAAACGGGTATATAAGCTTTAAAATGGATGCTAAATAATTAACTCCGAATTTGAGAATGCAATAATATGTGCCGGTGACAATATGTGCAGGGCGACAGTATGTGCCCATACACCGGCACATGTGCAGGGGGACAATAGGTTCATCCTTCATCATGTTCATGTAAGAGATCACGAAATACATGAAATATTTTTACAGAAAATTTTGGAATCTCCAAACACTTCCATAAAATTGTGCACAAAATTGCGCAGAATCTTCAAACACTTCCTTAGAAATTACACAGAATTACGCAGAATCTTCAGACACTCTCTAAAAATTGTTCACAGAATTGCGCAGAATCTCAAAAGTCTCCCTTAAAATTGTTTGTAGAATTGCGTATAATCTCCAAACATTTCTGTTAAATTGTGCACAGAATTGCGCAGAATCTTCGAACACTTCCTTAAAAATTATGCAGAACTGCCGAAAATCTTCAGACACTCTCTAAAAATTGTACGCAGAATAGTGCAGAATCCCAAAACTCTCTCTAATAATTGTGCACAAAATTGCGCAGAATCTTAAAACACTTCATTAAAATTGTGCCTGGAATTGCGCATAATCCCCGGACGCTTCCATAAAACTGTGCGCGGAATAGCGCAGAATCTTGAAACACTCCCTGAAAATTGTGTACAGAATTGCACATAATCTCCATACAATTCCATAAAATTGTGCACAGAATTGCGCAGAATCTTCAAACACTTCTTAATAAAGGGCTACGCCGAGCGCAGCATGATACGACCCCAGCATGTCGACCACTGAAATTTCAACAAAAGTAGTTTAAAGTGAATGTGGACACAATAAAGAGCTTGACAAAATAATTAGATGGACACAAAAAGAAGCTTGACACAGTAATTAGCTAGAAACCAAATCGGGAAAAAATCAACCTTTTTGATCACTTACTGATGAAAAAAAACGTAAGAGCTATGCAAAATATGTATTATCAACTAAAACTTTACATCCAAAGAAATTCAAAGAAAAATATTGGTTATTGTAACGCAGAGCGTTACAGATGTCCCCCAAACGAACATTGTTAATGTTTTCCACAGTATCCATGGCAACAGCAGCATTTATGAGATTTCTAAGACTAAATATTAATTTCTACACGTCAGATAACTATTGTTAAAATTTCAACCAATTGAACCACTTTGAATTTTCGTGCCTTTTTCCATTTCCATGGCAATAGCATTAATCTTATAAAGAAATTTTGAGGCTTAAAATCATTTCTACACATGTCAGACAACCTTCCCGTAAAATTTCATCCCAATTGGAGCATTTTAAATTTTCCCGCCTTTTTTCCGTTTCCATGGCAAGGTTCGCCATTTTGAGAATTTTGAGACCAAAAATCAATTCTATGCATGCTAGGCAACCTTCCTGTAAAATTTCATCCGATTCTGAGCACTTTGAATTTTCCCGCCTTTTTTCCGTTTCCATGGCAAAGCTCGCCATTTTGAGAATTTTGAGGACAAAAATCAATTCTATGCATGCTAGGCAACCTTCCTGTAAAATTTCATCCAATTCTGAGCACTTTAAATTTTCCCGCCTTTTTTTCCGTTTCCATGGCAACGGTCACCAGTTTGAAAATTTTGAGACCAAAAATCAATTCTATGCATGCAAGGCAACCTTCCTGTAAAATTTCATCCAATTCTGAGCACTTTGAATTTTCCCAACTTTTTTCCGTTTCCATGGCAACGACGGCCATTTTGAAAATTTTGAAAGGTTTCTGCACATCTACTCATATAGGCCAACATTCCTGTGAAGTTTCATAAAGTTCGGGCCAATAGTTTCTGAGAAACGTGTCGGACAAGAATTGAGCGGAAGAAAGAAGAAGATAAAAAAAAAACAAAAAATAATAAGAAACGGAGTAAACACATTATGTCTCCCAAACTTCGTTTGGGGGACATAAAAATTCCATCCAAATCTGATGAAAAATAAAGATATGACATATTTAGAAAAATTGCAATTTCGGCCCCTTTGACCCCATTTAGCTCGGAAACGGTAAGAGCCACGCCAAATTTGTTGCATACCTCTGAAAGCTTAGATTAAGAGGAATCCAAAGAAAAAAAAACAACCGAAATCCGATGAAAAATAAAGATTTGACATATTTTGAAAAATTGCAATTTGGCCCCTTTGACCCCTTGTAGCTCGAAAAAGGTAAGAGCTACACAAAATCCGTTAACATACTGCTGAAAACTTAGATCAAGAAGAATCCAAAGAAAAAAATTCCATTGAAATCCGATGAAAAATAAAGATTTGACATATTTAGATAAATTGCATTTTTGGCCCCTTTAACCCCTTGTAGCTCGGAAACGGTAAGACCTACACAAAATCTGTTGGCATAAACTGAAAGCTTAGATCAAGAGGAATCCAAAGAAAAAAATCCCATCGAAATCCGATGAAAAATAAAAATTCTACATAATCTGCAAATTCGCAATTTTGGCCACGTTTGGCCCCTCATAGCTGGGAAAGAAAACAAGTTATCAAAAATCTAATAGCTGAGCGCCATATAAATTTTTCACAAGGAATCCATTAAAAAAACTGCATCAAAATCGGACTTAAAATAAAAAAAATATTTTTTTGGAGATTTGCCCCTGTTGGGCCCATTTATCTCGTGAGCGGTACATGCTACGTGAAATCCGTTGCATACTACAGATTGGAAATTTCCTCAGGAGCACACTGAAAGAAACCCCATCAAAATCCGATTAATAATAAAGATTCTACAAACATGTGAAAACACCCAATTTAACCCTTTTTGGCCCCTTTTTTAAAAACGGGTGGGGCCACAATGACCAAAACTAAGCCAAGCCTTCCTTTTGTACCAAAGCCCATTATGTTAAAATTTCATAAGGATTGATCTACTGGAACTAAAGTGATTGACCAAAAACTAAAGTGTCTACAGACGACGACGACGACAACGACAACGACAACGACGACGACGACGACAGCACCATACCAATATACGACCGCAAAAATTTTTGCGGTCGTATAAAAATTACGCAGAATTGCTCAGGATCTTCAGACACTCTCTAAAAATTTTGCGCAGAATTGCACAGAATCTCAAAACTCTCTGTAAAAATTGTGAACAGAATTGCGCAGAATCTTGAAACTCTCCCTGAAAATTGTGTACAGAATAGCGCAGAATCTTGAAACACTCCCTGAAAATTGTGTACAGAATTGCACATAATCTCCAAACACTCACATAAATTTGTGCCCATAACTGCGCAGAATCTTCTGACAGTACTCCCTTTAAATTGTGCGTGCAATTGCGCAGAATCTTCAGACAGTACTCCCTTAAAATTGTGCGGGCAATTGCACAGAATCTCAAGACACAGTGAAAGATTTAGGGTTATATTCAGGGAAAGTGTTTGGAAACAGTTTGGGTTATATCCAGGATAAGGGTTAGGGTTATAATCAGGGAAAGGGCTAACATTATACCATATTAGTGAGGCTTGTTTAGGGGAAGTCCCAATATCCCATATCCCAGTAAGCCTGGACTAATAAATATCCCTTTGAGAATTGAAGATATCCGAATAATTATTGAAATATCCCATATCCAATTATTACAAATATCCCATATCCCTGTCAGATTTGTCTGAAATATCCCATATCACATCGTTAAAAATTGTAAATCTCATATCCAAATATAACCTAAATGGTTAAGATTGCATTCAGGAAAATGGCAATGGTTATATTCAGTAAAAGGGTTAGGGTTATATTCAGGGAAATGGCAATAGTTATATTCAGGGAAAGGGTTAGGGTTAAATTCAGGGAAAAGGTTAGGGTTATATTCAGAGAAATAGTTAGGGTTCAATATTCAGGGAAAGGGTTAGGGTTATATTCAGGGAAAGGGTAGGGTTATATTTGGTGAAAGAGTTAGGGTTATATTCAGGGAAAGGGTCAGGTTATATACAGGGAAATGGTTAGGGTTATCTTCAGGGAAAGGGTAGGGTTACATTCCGGGAAAGGATTAGGGTTATATTCAGTGAAAGGGTCAGGGTTGTATTCAGGGAAAGGGTAGGGTTACATTCAGGAAAATGGTTAGGGTTATATTCAGGGAGATGGTTAGGGTTATTAATAGTGATGTTCAGATGATCGATTATAATCGAAAATCGATAGATTTTTAACTTAGAATCGATTAATCGATTCTAATTTTCAATAATCGATAATCGGATAACAGTTAGATTTTACAGAAAATTAAATATTTTACAAGAAATGGTATTTTTTTTTCTGTCTGATAATACTAGAATGAGCGAAGAATAGTACATTGTTTGTCAGAAGTGGAGTTCTCTTAAAAAAGCATATTCCATTGTTGTATGTCTGATGTATGGGGAGCACAACAGCTTGTAAATAAGTATACATTTTAAAATAAATAGTAAAAATCAATATGATTGAATTTATGCAATAAAAAAGTACAGCAAATGTTGCTAAAACCAGTCACTATAAGTCCTATAAAGATATCCGATTTTAATCGAATCGGAAGGTACATTGGATTATTCCGATTAATCGATTAGTTTTTTTTATCTGATTCCCAACACTGGGGTTGTATTCAGGGAAATCAAGGGTCAGGGTTATAATCAGGGAAAGGATCCGGGTTGTATTCAGAGAAATTATTAGGTTTATATTCAGGGAAATGGTCATTGCTATATTCCGGGAAATGGTTAGGGATATATTCAGGGATAGGGTTACGGTTATCTTCAGGAAAATGGTAATGGATATATTCAGGGAACTGGTTAGGGTGATATTCAGGTTAATGGACACCGGAAAGGTATAAATGTGGATGTGAGGGGTATAACTGACCAAGGAAAAATAAATCCACGACCAGGACGTTAGCCTTGAACGGTCTAAATGTAGATGTGAGGTGCATAACTGACCCCGGAAAAATTAATCCACGACCAGAGCGTTAGTCTGGAACGGTATACATGTGGATGTGAGGAGTATAACTGACCCCGGAAAAATTAATCCACGACCAGGACGTTAGCCTGGAACGGTCTAAATGTAGATGTGAAATTAATCCACAACCAGGGCTTTAGTCTGGAACGGTACAAATATGGATGTGAGGATTATAACTGACCCCCGAAAAATTAATCCACGACCAGGACGTTAGCCTGGAACGGTCTAAATGTAGATGTCAGGGTCATAACTGACCCCAGAAAATTTAATCCACCACCAGGACGTTAGTGTAGAAAGTTATAAATGTGGATGTGAGGGGTATTCCTGATCCCGGAAACATTAATCCACGACCAGGACGTTAGTCTGGAACGGTATGAATGTCGATGTGAGGAGTATAACTGACCCCTGAAAAATTAATCCACGACCACGACGCAAGCCTGGAACGGTCTAAATGTAGATGTGAGGTGCATAACTGACCCCGGAAGAATTAATCCACGACCAGGACGTTAGTCTGGAACGGCATAAATGTGGATGTGAGGAGTATAACTGACCTCGAAAAAATTAATCCACGACCAGGACGTTAGTCTGGAACGGTATAAATGTCGATGGGAGGAATATAACTAACCCCGGAAAAAATAATCCACGACAAGGACGTTAGCCTCGAACGGTCTAAATGTAAATGTGTGGGTTCATAACTGACCCGGAAAAATTAATCCACGACCAGGGCGGTAGTCTGGAACGGTATAAATGTGGATGTGAGGAGTATAACTGACCGCGGAAAAATTAATCCAAGACCAGGACATTAGTTTGGAAAAGTATAAATGTGGATGTGAGGGGTATAACTGACCCCAGAAAAATTAATCCACGACCAGGACGTTAGCCCGGAAGGATCTAAATGTAGATGTGAGGTGCATAACTGACCCCGGAAAAATTAATCCACGACCACGACGTTAGTCAAGAAAGGTAGCAATGTTGATGTGAGGGGTATAACTGACCCCTGAAAAATTAATCCACGACCAGGACGTTAGCCTGGAACGGACTAAATGTAGATGTGAGGTGCCTAACTGACCCCGGAAAAAAATAATCCAAGACCAGGACGTTAGTCTGGAACGGTCTAAATGTAGGTGTGAGGTGCATAACTTACCCCGGAAAAATTAATCCACGACCATGACGTTAGTCTGGAACGGTATAAATTTGGGTGTGAGGAGTATAACTGACCCCAGAAAAATTAATCCACGACCAGAACGTTAGCCTGGAAGGGTGTAAATGTAGATTTGAGGTGAATAACTGACCCAGGAAAAATTAATCCACGACCAGGAGGAGTATAATTGACCCCGGATAAAATTAATCCACCACCAAGACGTTAGCGTGGAACAGTCTAAATGTGGATGTGAGGAGTATAACTGACCTCGGAAAAATTAATCCACGACCAGGACGTTAGTCTCGAACGGTATAAATGTCGATGGGAGGAGTATAACTGACCCCGGAAAAAATAATCCACGACCAGGACGTTAGCCTCGAACGGTCTAAATGTAGATGTGAGGTGCATAACTGACCCCGAAAAATTAATCCACGACCAGGACGTTAGTCTGGAACGGTATACATGTGGATGTGAGGAGTATAATTGACTACTCCACCACCAAGACGTTAGCGTGGAACGGTCTAAATGTAAATGTGAGGAGCATAACTGACCCCGGACGAAATAATCCGCGACCAGGACGTTAGTCAACAAAGGTATAAATGTTGATGTGAGGGGTATAACTGACCCCGGAAAAATTAATCCACGACCAAGACGTTAGCCTGGAACGGACTAAATGTAGATGTGAGGTGCCTAACTGACCCCGGAAAAAATTAATCCAAGATCAGGACGTTATTCCGGAACGGTATAAATGTAGATGTGAGATGCATAACTGACCCGGAAAACTTAATCCACGACTAGGACGTTAAACTGGAAAGGTATATATGTGGATGTGAGGAGTATAATTGACTACTCCACCACCAAGACGTTAGCGTTGAACGGTCTAAATGTAAATGTGAGCAGCATAACTGACCCCGGACGAAATAATCCGCGACCAGGACGTTAGTCAAGAAAGGTATAAATGTTGATGTGAGGGGTATAACTGACCCCCGGAAAAATTAATCCACGACCAGGATGTTAGCCTGGAACGGTCTAAAAGTAGATGTCAGGTGCAAAACTGACCCCGGAAAAATTAATCCACGACCTGGACGTTAGTCTGGAACGGTATCAATGTGGATGTGAGGAGTATAACTGACCCCGGAAAAATTAATCCACGACCAGGCTGTAAATTTAGAACAGTATAAATGTCGATGTGAGGATTATAACTCACCCCGGAAAAATTAATCCACGACCAGGACGTTAGCCTGGAACGGTATAAATGTAGATGTAAGGTTCAGAACTGACCCCAGAAAATTTAATCCACCACCAGGACGTTAGTGTAGAAAGGTATAAATGTGGATGTGAGGGGTATTACTGATCCCGGAAACATTAATGCACGACCAGGACGTTAGTCTGGAACGGTATAAATGTCGATGTGATGAGTATAACTGACCCCGGGAAAATTAATCCACGACCAGGACGAAAGTCTGGAACGGTCTAAATGTAGATGTGAGGTGCATAACTGACCCCGGAAGAATTAATCTACGACCAGGACGTTAGTCTCGAACGGTATAAATGTCGATGGGAGGAGAATCACTGACCCTGGAAAAATTAATCCACGACCAGGACGTAAGCCTCGCACGGTCTAAATGTAGATGTGAGGTGCATAACTGACCCCGGAAAAATTAATCCACGACCAGGACGTTAGTCTGGAACGGTATACATATGGATGTGAGGAGTATAATTGACCAAGGAAAAATTAATCCACGACCAGGACGTTAGCGTGGAACGGTCTTAATGTAGATATGAGGAGCATAACTGACCCCGGACGAAATAATCCACGCCCAGGACGTTAGTCTGGAAAGGTATAAATATGGATGTGAGGGGTATAACCGACCAAGGAAAAATTAATCCACGACCAGTACGTTAGCCTGGAACGGTCTAAATGTAGATGTAAGGTGCATAACTGACCCCGGAAACATTAATCCACGACCAGGACGTTAGTCTGGAACGGTATAAATGTTGATGTGAGGAGTATAACTGACCCCGGAAAAATTAATCCACGATCAGGACGTTAGCCTGGAACGGTCTAAATGTAGATGTGAGGTGCATAACTGACGCTGGAAAAAATAATCCACGACTAGACTAGGATGTTAATTTAGAACAGTATAAATGTCGATGTGAGGAGCATAACTGACCCCAGAAAAATTAATCCACGACCAGGATGTTAGCCTGGAACTGTATAAATGTCGATGTGAGGAGTACACTTTAGCAACGATTTGTTTTTTATTTAGGGACAGGAAGTAACAACTGATCCTGGATATTTGTTTTAATGCAGTCTTTGAGAATGACAATTTCTTTATCACTTAAAGCAACCCTGTCATTTTTTCGATAAAGCAACATAACCATTTTGAGTATTCGGTCAGACAATCAGATTCGGACATTAATCAACAAAAGACTGTTTTGCCTTTTATACCAACAGTTAATCATCTTTCGGTGATTCACTGAATGTTGGTTTAAAACAAGTATGCACTGAGGAGACATAAGTTACCAGAATGGCAATTATATAGAAACTAGCTATAGATTTACAGTAACTTGCGGTATTTAGTTATTAATGACAGACAGAGACATGTGTAATGTTCTGCGTTTGTTGTTTATATGGCATGTAAAGTCGACGCTCGAGCAGAAGCGGACATTCATATTTTACAAACAACTCATGCTTTGGCAGAATTTATTCGTTTAGAAGTTAGATTAGCAACTGGACATTTCCATATGGTGTGGGTATAGACAGTAGATGGCACTTAGATGGCAGTTAGAAACCTTAATTTTAAATGTGCCGAGCGGTCTGCATTCAGCTAGTATCTAAAAACTGTACATGGTTCTATATTCGATTTCTTTAATAGAATTCAAAACTAAATAATTCTTTTTTTTTCTACAGTTTTGAAAGTAAAAAACTGTGTACTAATGCACAATGATGCAAAATTATTTGCTTTCATACATATTCAACAGTATTTTCCCCATTTCTTAATTTACATATTTCGTTTCGTTTCTTGTTATTTCTTCATTTCTCAATTAAAAGATTTCGTTTCTTATTTTACATATTTCGTTGGGTTTCTTCATTTTTCGTTTCTTGATTTACATATTTCGTTTCGTTTCGTTTTCGTTTCTTGGTTTACAGGGACCCGTAAACGCGGCCTTTCACTCACAAACTTTCCATACAGTTTCAAATTTTTAAACGCGAAGCTTGCCAAGCGTTTAAAATATTTGAAAAATTAACTATCGAGAGTGTAGAAATGTCGTTTCTCAGGAGATACGGTTGTGGATTTTATTTCTCTAATGATTTCAAGGAGATTTTGGGAAAAAAATGACCCCTCTTCCCTGACGATCAGAAATAAATGTTCTTTGAGAGTGACGTCATCAGGCATGGTCACCTTTTTTCATAGCGTCACAATGTTTAAGCCGGAAAAACGGCAAACATTTGACGTCATAACTAAATTTCAGCCAATCACTTGCCGAGAACAACGTTTCTCTAGAGAGGAGAAACGATTTCTCTCAATGCTCAGGAAACGTGAAAACAGGACAGAAATTAGAGAAACTATATTTTCCCCATTCTCTATATGTACGCGCGAATTTAACCAATGGGTGTTGATTAAATTTAGGCGAGAGATTTCCCTCCATTTCAGATTTCTCGTGTTTTACACTCATTTCATAGGAAAAATTTCTCATTCAGCTAGGTTGAGAGTTAAAAATACTTCTTCCCATTCGATAGTAAAATTTCGATTTTACCATGCACGCACAACGGCTTATAAGTTGCCCTTAAATTAAATTATCAAATTGTTAAATGCAGTAATACACTTAAAATGATAATTGTTTTTGCACTAAGGAAATATTAATGCACTTATATTTTCACGGTATAGTGATTCGTTTATAGGAAAAAGAAGGGAAACGGGGAATGTGTCAAAGAGACAACGACCCAAAGGGGAGTAATAACAACTCAAAGCCACCATAAGATCTTCAATGATGGTGAGGAAACCCCACACCCAACAGCAGGTCGGAGTTGGCCCAAAATAAAGAGTAATCAAGTTCAGCGAAATAAACATCATCCTAGACTCCCATAGACATAAAGTGAACTAACCAGAAAACAGACAAGGACACACAAAGGCTTAATAAATTTCCTGACTTAGGACAGGCGCAAACCTGCTGCGGTGGGGTTAAACTAGTTTTATTGGGCCCAAACCTTCCCCCGAGTCAATGTGATAAATAAAAAAACAATAGTAACAACAGTAAAATTCAGTTAGCAACAGGACTGAGTCAATTGTGAAAAATTAAACTAAAAGAACTAAATATACGGACATAGACATGAAATCACAAAAGACTACAAGCAATTAAACTGACATGCCAGCTCCAGATCCATTACCAAATGACAAATGATTTTATGCCTACTGTACGAGAGGTAGTATCTGTAAACGAGAAAAGGAGAAAAGGGGTACAAAGTTGAAGAGATGAAAAGAAGTGTTGGAAGTGGGGGATTAATTAGGAGGATACATGTAAGTTGGCAGGTGTCAGAAAGAAGAGTGGAGTGGGTGACGGTAGAGATAAGTGTAAGATGTGAGCGAGTGACCCCCTGTTCATTCTCTCCCCTCCTCTACTCGAACTAGATATTCGCTCCCGCCTTCACAAAATACACTATATTCTGTGAAAAACTGAAACTATGTCAAATGATAAGACATAATTTCACGAAAACTGCCAAAATTTTTAACAATTATCAAGTAACTATTCAGTCGAAATGGTCAGTCGTTTCTCTTGCTTCTGGGTACGTAACAGACGCCAGAAAAGTAGTAAACTGCAAATTTGGTTTAATTTGACCAGAGATCTTCCATATCATCTTCCAGACGCAAAGTCAAGCCACGAAGAATACATGAATAATGCAAATACAGTATTCCGAAGCTAATAGCTCGTCTCCAGGAAGAGGACATAAATTTGCTAAAACAGCAAAAATACATCTTTGTCATCTCTTACTCCTATAATTTTTGAAAGAGGTATGACAATATAAGCAGTTAAAGCACACATGACATACATTTAAGACAATAGAACACACAACACATACAATGGATAAATAATAACAACAGCATTAAGCTTAAAATGAATGTTCATGCAATAAAACATAAAGCTAATGACAACTGAATTGAACATAAAATAGCAAAGCAATTAAAAAGCTAATATCCATGCAGTTTGAACAGAAAAAAAGCACTAAACACTAGAAGCATAATGTAAAGAAAAAGCAAAAACAAAATGATCACTATTTGCACATGGAACAGCGACATTCCGAGCCATTCCAGGACTGGCTTTTGAATTGAGAAAACTTTTCTCAGTCCTAAAGTCCTTACATGCATGCGGGAGTTCAAAAATATTGCTGTACCTGAAAGAATATTTTTGATTTTTAATTTAAAGTAAATCCTGTAGACAAGTTGGTGAAAGTTTATTTATAATTTTAAAGGTTTCAATGGCCATTGTTCTTTGTCTTTTGACATGTAGGAAAGGCATCTTAGCTTTTTCCAAAGGTTCTTCGTATGAACTTAAATAATCCTCGTATACAAAACGGAATGCTCTATCCTGCACTTTTTCAATTTTTTTAAAATTTGTATCTGAACAAAAATGTCAAGCCAAAGGGCAAAAGTTAAAATTACTAAATATAAAAGTATGGAAAAATTGTCAATTTTGTTAATCTATCCAAAAAAGTGCCTAAACGTTTTAAATTATTTAATTGCTGAGATGCCTTCCTACATAATTTACCTATATGTACATCAAAATTTAAATTATAATCAATATCAATATTAAGGATAGTGGATAGTATAGTCCCGGGGGGTACTTTATAAAAAAAATGGGTATATATGTGCCAATTATAATGTCAAACCGGACCCTGTTCAAATCAAATCAAATCTAATCAAATATTTTATTGATATAAAGTCCAATAAAGGACTGTCATCAGCAACAAAACAATTATAAACAAAACACTAAATATATAACTCGAATAATTCTGCGCACTCTAGCGGCTGAACACCTCTCGAGAGGTGTTCAGTCGCTAGAGGGCGCAGAATTATTCGAGTGGAGCGATCGTAGTGAGTGGAATATAACGACTGAATTATTCGGGTTACAAAATAGCGCAAATCTGCACAGAGAAAGATGACATCACGACTGAGGATTAACCAGTTTAATATGACAGGTCAATATATATATATATATGATAATCTTAACAGCACATACATAGGAAACAGTCAATTATAATTTAATCTCTTTTCATACATATTATTAATACCTTGAATACATATTTTATTTATATCATAGTCATTAGAGCTAGAAATGAATTTGAATTTATTCCAGTCTGACATGCTTTCAAAAGATGGTACAATTTCGGTCAGTTTAGGTAAAAATTGTTTCTAGAATCGGACAACTGTGGACATTTAATTGAAAAATGAAATTCATCCTCTATTCCCGTTTTACAAAGAGGGCACAATCTATCTTCAAGATTAATAGTTTGGTGACGTCCCTTTTAAATGAGTATTTTACTGTTGCTTACTCTAATTCTAGTAAAATTTGATATTAATTTTTTATCTATTCCTGTAAATAAATAATATTCCAGTGAGTATTTACTTTTTATTTCCCTATATATTCTTAACTTATTGCCGTTGATGTTATTACTATCACAAAATATATTTTTTCTCCAGTAATTTATAAAACTATTGCAAAATTTCTTATTCATTGCAAATATAAGTCTACTTTCAGAAAATGTATTCTGATTCTCCCAAATATGCTGAAAACCAGATTTTGAGAAAAATTGCTTAAGTTTTGAAGCATAACTATTATTCAGTTTTAAATTATCTTTGTAGGCACAATGTATCAAGCTATCATCTTTGACATTAACTAAATGGTTCCAGTATCCAACAGATAACTAAAGCGCATCAACAGCAATAGGCATTAAACCCAGTTCAGACAGAACTGCCAAATTAACTGCACCCTTGCCAACCCCCAATAGATACTTTGCAAATTTTAACTGTACTTTGACAGGTAAAAATAGCATGTATCTAGATTCTAATTCAGCCCTTTCTCTGATCAAAAAATCTAAACTCCAAATTTCACTGCAATACAATAATATTGGTTTAACACAGGAGTCAAAAAGTTTCAAATGAGGTATGATATTCATATTTTCAGAGTACAAAGTTTTTCTAATACTAATACTAAATATCGCCTTACGTGCTTTTTTGCCCAATTGTTCAACCGCATAACTAAATGTACCAGACGGCTTAAATAAAATACCTAAATACTTATATTTATTTGTATATTCTACTTCTTTATCACCATAGGTAAACCTTCTTGTTTTTAAAATTCGACCAGATTTATTAAAAATCATTATTTTAGTTTTGTTTATATTAACTTGAAGATTCCAACTATCACAATAAATTTCAAGTTTATCTAAACATCTTTGTAGCTCCTCTGAGGATTCAGATAGTAGCACTAGGTCATCCGCATATAACAGGCAAGATATTTGTTTATTATGTAATAGTAGTTGATTGCATGATGCATCAAATAATTGTGTCAAATCATTCATGTATATATTAAATAAAGAAGGGCTTAGTATACAACCTTGTTTTACACCAACCTTTGATGTAAAACAAATCAGTTTCACCATCATCTAGTTTTATTGCATATTTTACATCTTTATACATATTTTTCAAAATATTGTAAAATAAGCGATTAATACCACATTTTGCTAATTTAAATAATAAAGCTTCTCTATTCACTGTATCGAAAGCTTTTCTCAGATCCACAAAGCAGGCATATAGACGTTTTGAAGATTTGAAACTTTTATCTATTAACGTTATTAATGTCAATATATGGTCACTTGTTCTACTACCTTTCTTAAAACCGATTTGTTCAGGATTAATAGGTTTATTTGATTCTAAAAATTTATCAAGTCTGTTATGAAGAATTTTGGAGAAAAATTTGCTCATACAGCTAGATAATGCTAAGCCTCTATAGTCTATAGGGTTGTTGAAACAACCCCCTTTAAAGATTGGTTTTATATAGTTATCTCTCCATATTGAAGGATATGTCTGCGAGTTGAAAACGAAATTAAAAAACTTGACATACAATTCCACATTAAAGGAACAAGAAATCTTAAGCATTTCATTTTTTATCCTGTCAACTCCACTAGCTTTTCTATTTTTTAAGGACTGAACTGCCTTTAATACTTCCTCAGTCGTGATGTCAGAATTTAAAATATCACTATTTATGCTATCTGAAAATGGCATATCACTATTATTACAGTCACTAAAACTATTTACATAATTTACACTCATTAGATTCTTAAACTATTCATACCATTCCTGATGTGAAATGTTAGAGCTAGGATCTGTTTTGTTCTTGTCTTTAAGCTGGTTTATAGATTTCCAAAATTCTGAAGGCTGATTTTCTTCTAAATCTACAATATGATTTATAATTTTGTTCCTAAATATCCTATGTTTTTTTCTTGTGATTTTATAAAACTCCTTTTTGTTAAAAATAACCTTTAGTCGCAAATTTTTATCCCAAGGATTATCCCTTAGTGTTCTTGACAGATTTTCAATATGTCTATACTTAATTTTACATTCTACATCAATCCATGCTTTTTTTATTTTTCGCTTTTTCTTTGCAACTCGCCTTTTACCCTCAGTACCTGAAATCTGATTATTTGCTGCATTATATAAAAAAGAAGATAATCTCTCAACAACATTATCAACTTTATGCGAAAATGATGGGTTTATATTTGAGTTCATGACCCTGAAATTTTGAAAATCATATCCTGTCAGTGAAATTCAGTGTAAAAAAGCAACCCTGCTAATGACTTGATAATGATCGAGATGAATGAGTTCGAAAATCATACCCCTGTCAATGACAAAACATGATTATCTTGTCAATGACTAAATGTTGTTTCGTCTCAACCATAGGGAACAATGATGTTTACAAGGATAGGAAAACGTAAACTTAAAATACATGTTTATTTCCAACACTGGACAAAGATTCGAATTGTACAAATTGTGAAAAAGGTAAGCCTGTTCTTGGCAGGGGTGAAAAGGCAACCCTGATCATGACAGGTCATGTATAAAAAAACGACCCTGTTTTGCGGCACATATATACTACCATTTATAATGGAAGTGC
>MJUU01073788.1:0-26551 GCA_002080025.1 Modiolus philippinarum | reverse complement strand
TAAGAAAATATACCGCACTGTTATGTTTTCTGACAATTAGCAGTCGATCTTTTGGGTCCATTTAAGCCATTTCAAAAGACATGTACTTGGAAAGATTAAGGTAATAACATGGGCTCTCCAGCACTATGATCGAGAGCCCAGAGTCCAGTGAGGGGAGCCCTGAGCCCAGTGAGTGGAGCTCAGAGCTCTGAGTGGAGCCCAGAATGTTAGAGGCTTTACTTTAAGAAAACATGAGTGAATACACATTATATAACGTTCAATAAAAAGAGATGTGATTTCTATAAAAAAAAAATGTAATACAATTTAAATACGGGATGTTATGCTCAAGTAAATCTTAAATGTTTGCAACTGGATGGGAGCAAATAAACTTTCGTTCAATGCGACGTAATTTAAATCTGTTTTGTAGAATTCGCAATCAAAGTGCCCGTCTGTCTGCAAAACTTCACTTTTATAGAAAACTTAAAAAGCAATATGATTATTCGATTGCAGTTTCATTGTAATACACATTTTTTAATTAACTCTCATTTTCTGTGAAATATACGAGTCGGACTAGGCATATACACTCAATGTAGATATAATTCTGTGGCCGGCAGCGCTTTGTTTAATCTACAGTTTTGCTATTGAAGATGCAATTTATTGCATATTTTCAACAAATTCGGAACTAAAGCTACAATTGTTATTGGAAGATTAGAAAAACTAAATGTTACCCGGAACGTGGCAAAGCGTGATGTTATATTATTATGTCGAAACTGCATCTATTTTCACTGATTAGGTAAGCGTAAAACATGTGATTGATACATGTATATTGCATTGGTGACATAACAGAGGCTCACAGTGGGTTAAAACTGTAAATATATATATACAATGGACATACACAGAGCTGAAATAATAAAGGCACATTTTACTTTCGGATATATACCAACCTTTTGAATTTTATTTTCCTCTAATTACAATGCATTTTTTGCGGTAAAATAGTATACATAATTCTGCGAAATCCTATAGATATCAGAATTCTCTTGCAAACAAAAAAACAAATATATGACTCTTGTCTTCAATTTTGTTAGCGTCTAATTTGATTGGATTAATTAATTAATTTATCTATTATTATTTATCTTTCATGAAATAAAAGATACAGGAAAGAATATATCCCAGTTTTCTGCTTAATGTATTTCTTCCTCAAAATTGTATGCAAAGAAATACGCAGTACAAAAAGAACTATACAGTCCTGTTATGGACAGTCGGGTACTCCCTGGGACAGTACATTTGTCGTTGATAGTGTGCCATGCTACCATGTCAGTTTAATACTGACATATCTAAATAATTAATCGTTTGAGTTTGAAGTTCAAGTTTCAAAGACGGCTATTGTGGTTAAAGAGGTTGGGTTGGATCGATTATAATCATGGAATAACAAGCTTGAAAAAAAATGTCAGATCCCAAGAAATAAATTCAATTTCCCGAAAATGAAAATGACAATGCAGATCGCGGATCCCTTAAAGGATTTATCCCGAAATATCTGATCCCAGCTGTCCCTCTACCCCTCAATAAATTGTTGTAACTTCGGTATTAAGATATTTGTAAAAATACAGAGATTGTTAAAGACAACAAATTACCTAAGTTAACTGCAAATTTAGTTTTTACATATGACCATTTACACAACTTCTTTCTCTTCAGTGCAGATCAAATCAAAATATTGGAAATTTATTAACATAGTGTATACAGATACTGAAGGTAGATAAAAGGTTGTTCCGATCTTGGAATTCTGTAAAAAGCAATTTTCAATTATGAGTTTCAGAAAATGACACTGATGCAATTTCCGGACCAAAGATCCCCGCTCTATGAATTGGCTGATCCAGTCGTCACTTACACCTTCTGTCCCTCAAATTTGAAGCATGTTTTCTTAACAGAGGTTTATTTTCCCTTTGTCCTTGAATTATTTAAACAATTTTTTGCTACTTAAGATAACAAGAAAAATGCAGTTTTTTTCTCATTTTCTTCATTCGTTTCATTGAAAATAAGGGTAATAGATGTACTTTCTTCAGTTTGTGGAATTATTTTTAAAAACGTTGATTTTAGAGAATTTAAAATTTTAGTTAAAGACCACCAATAATTTTTTTTTCGAGGAAGTTATGCGGAGCGAAGAATCTGCAACCTTCAAACAAGGACGTATATTGAGATTATATGTCCTTGCTTCATATATCAGGAAATCACAGATGAAAGAGTATAAAAAATATTTGAAATTAAAATACGAAAAAGATAACATGATTGAAATTTGAGTTTAAAAATTTTAAAAAGTGCAGAAAAAACATGTAGAAAGGAAATTTAAGATGTTGAGAATATCTGTCCATGTCTGTGAATGATGCCCACAGTCAATGTGAGACATGGTAAATGTTGAGAACATTTGTTCATGACTGCAGCTGACAATGACAGTCATTAACAGTCTAGGTAATTGTTTAAAATGTTTGTTAATGTCTGTATGTGATGTTGACAGTCACTGTCAGACAGATGAGAGTTTAAAGTGTTTGTCCTTGACTGTGAACAATGGCCACAGACTCTGACAGTAGAGGTAAATTTTCATATAGTCTGAGATCGTCTGTCAGTATCACCAGCAGTCCGACACAGTCATGGACAGACATAGTAAAATTCTGTCATCAACTGTCAGTGTCAATGGAAGTCTCTAACAAACAATTACAGAAAATTTCACAGTCTTTTTCAGTTTTTGGCAGTCGCTGACAGCCAAAAAATGACTGTCACTGGTAAGGACAGTCATTTTTTTGGTTCATAGTGGTGACGGGTGCCAGATGTGGAGCAGATCATGCTTACCCTTCCGGAGCATCTGATGATACCTCAGTTTTTTCAGGGGTTCACACTGCTAGTGCTTTAGTTTTGTGGCGTTCTTGTTCATTTTTGTTTATTTGTTTTGTCTTTGTCATACTGTCTCAGTTCGTGTTGCTGTGAATTGCCATGATTTTGGATTTATGATTTTAGAATTTCCCCTTTCCTTGTTCTTGTTTCGGTATTCGTTTGCCAATGTATCTAGTTAATTATAACATGTATCAATTGGCTGGAGTCACTACAAATTAAAAGGCACCATTTTTAATAGTACTATTTTCGAGGTCTGTCAAAAATTGGCGTATTGAAATGATGTAGTGCCCCCTTAAGGGGCCTTTTGTTTTTCTAACCTAGCAATATTTTTATTTATTCAAAAACAACTTTAAATGGGCCTCCTTTTGGTGAAAACTGGATTAAAATTGAGGCGGAATTATGGAATTTAAAATGTTTTCATACAGCCAACCCCTACTGTGAATTTGACCGTTTTTCCGTTATTTAAGGAATATTATGACTTAAATACAAAACCCATTTTAGTATAAACAGTATTTTATTCAGAAATACACAAAGGATTGGATTGTTTCATGTGAGAGCCACGCGTAGACCCAAACACAAAACTTATGATATTAATGATGTTTTGTTCGCTAACCTTATCATGTACCTAGGGGCAGATTCTTTACTACCTATGCTGATATTATGTCATGGTGATTTCACATATAAATTTTCACCTATCAATTGTTCTCCATGTTCCTCGTTTTCGAATGTTCCCTTCAATGTTCATATATCGGTAGATATTAAGTTTTTGATAAACCTTATATTCTTCTACTGTATTCTACAGTTTTGGTTGTACCTTGTTATGATGATGTCTGGTGATAAAGAGACAAATCCTGGCCCATCATCGTCTTCGTCAGACGTTTCATCAACGTCTACCGATGACACTTCTTTTGATGCTTTTCGTGAATGTTTGCATTCATTTCCTTCTTTTGTTCACTTAAATAAGCAAAGATTAGTTCCAAAATTACAATGTACATTTCACGTGAAATAAGATCGTGTTTGGTGTACGAAAAAAGGTTATGGACGCTGTACGATGATAACCCTAAGCCTTTGCCGCCTTCATAATGATATGTTAACACTTTATCCACCAGTGACGTATATATCCGCTCTACTACCTAAGACTGTATTGATGTGCACCATGGCCCTCCATACATTTCAATTGCAAACTTTTTGTGCGTGTCCTGTAGCCTAATGGCAAATGTCTACTGCAGTTATTTGTAGTAGTTTTTAAGACCTCTTTTGTAGTAATAACAGCTGTTAAAAGGGCTCCAGAAACAGAAAATCCAAAAAATCGTCAAATTTAAGGGAGGGTAGGCAACTTCAAAGATAATTCTGCTTGAGAAAAGAAGGTGAAAATGCTCGAACTTCGGTTGAATAATGTAGAAAGATGATTGAGAAAAACAGACATATTACGATTTGAGGAACAAACACCCCCAGAAAGAAACTGCACCTAAATTCAGTGGAAAATACGGAAATTGAGTGATTTTGACACTACCAGCTTTCCATATATTTCTCTGTCATGAGCAATTCTTACGCTATTTATGTCAAAGATTCAGAAATGAAAGTGGTGTTAGAGGCATAGCTACTGGCACGAAGAAAAGCCGGTTTGGCACCACTTCCGGTTCTCTGGGACGACTTTAGTACGAAAAAACGTCAAAAAACAGCATTTTCAGGAGGGGGTGGCCTGTTGAGTTAATGTACGCTCGATAATCGAAAGATATAAAGGAAATACTTAATAAAAAAGATGAGAGCCGAGGATGAGGGCAAAAAAATGACATTTTAAAAGCGATAAAAAGCAACACGCGAAATAAAATACGGCAAACGAAAAACTGTATCACCCTTTATTTTATTTACACGATTGTAAATAACAAGCTTTGTGGAAAGTATTCTAGAGTTGAGACTGAAAAATGAGATCTCGCCGAGACAAATTTTTATTGAAAATCTTCATTTTGTCCTACAAAAAGATAAAATTCATTTGTTGTATGTACCGGTCACTATAAAATAAAAACCAAAATGCAAATACATTGTACTGGACATAGTGTATAATGTAAGATGTAAAGTGTATGGTGCATGGTGTATGGTGTACGGTACATGGTATATGGTATATGGTGCATGATGCATGGTGCATGGTGTAAGGTATATGGTGCAATGGTGTATGGTGTGATGGTGTATGGTATATGGTGTAATGGTGCATGGTGTATGGTGTATAGTATAATGGTGTGATTGGTTATGTTTTACTGTACAAGCACTGTACCCGATATTTTATTGGATAATTTTCATCCTTCATTTAGAAATGACCGTATTGGTAGAAGGGGAGGGGGAGTTGCTATGTATGTAAAAAACAATATGGCGGCAACTCTAAGGCAAGACCTTATGGTACAGGGATTGGATGGATTATGGGTAGAAGTTTATATTAAAGGCCAACAAAAAGTGTTGATAGGAGTTTTTACAGACCTCCTGATTCCGGTATTCAAACTTTTACCCTTATTGATCATTCTATTGACTTAGCCGTTGATTCAAGAATTGAAAACATTGTCATTTTAGGAGATTTTAATGAAAACTATCTCAATAATGGCAATTCGCGTATACGGAACATTATAATAAACTACAATATGCTGCAGCTAGTGAGTGAGCCGACTCTCTTTACTGAAAATAGTAGCTCTTGTCTTGTTATTTCCAATCAAGAAAATTTACTTTACCTTATTCATGTTGGACATTCACTTTTTGGTTGTACAACTAGATACCATTGTCCAATATATGGAATAATTAAAATTGAAAAACCGCAATATACGAATTTAAAACGCCGAATTTGGCTGTATGATCGATGTGATACTTTCGAGACAAACTGCGCACCGTAGACTGGGACAATGTAATTTCTGATACCTATAACAACCTAGATGTTATTATTACTTCGTTTACTGATACTGTGAAAGTACTTTTGTTCGTGGGGTTCCAATTTTCGTGGATTTCGTGGTTCGCAAAAACCACGAAATTAAGTTCCCAACGAAATGCATTTATTCCATACAGCTTTAATGCACAGATTTCGAACAACGAATTTAAGTGCCCACGAAGTACTAATTTTTATGAAAACCACGAAAATTGATGTCCACGAATATAAGTACATCCACAGTACTTTAATCGAGACCGCAAAGGCCACTATTCCGAATAAGGAAATAATCGTCCGTAGCTCACAGCCACCGTGGATTAACAATACTGTTCGTCGTGCCATACGAAAGCGTTGTCGTCTCCACAAAAAAGGCCAAGAAGTCGAATTTACCGCAACACTGGTCTAATTTCAGACCACAGAGAAACCGTACTGTCAATCTTATAAGAAAACAAAGACGTGAGTACCTAGATAAATTGGTTGATCATTTACGATCTAATACATCTGACGTTAAAAAGTGGTGGTTGACGGCATCTCGCATAGTTGGTTTTAAAAATCGTGAATCTGTTATTCCACCGCTAAAGGTTAACGATTTTATAATAAATAATGACCGCGACAAAGCCGAGGCCTTTAATACATTTTTTGCTTCACAATCTTACTTTAATGATGATAATAAATCAGTCCCGTTACTTGACTCTATCCCTGACACTCAGCTCGATAGATTGCATATCACTGAAAATGATGTAGAGATATGCTCCAAATCATTAATGTTCATAAAGCTCGTGGCCCTGATGGGCTAAGTCCTAGATTGTTAAAAATGTCTTTTGACATACTAGACAAACCCCTTTGTAGTATATTCAATTTAAGCTTGTCAACCATGGTTTTTCCTTGTACTTGGAAACGTGCTAACGTCTTTCCTGCTTTTAAGAAGGATGACAAAAGTTGTGTTGGGAACTATCGTCCTATATCTTTGCTGAGCGTAATAAGTAAAGTATTTGAAAAATGTGTTTATGAGTATGTAATGAATTATGTACGCACCTTTTTATCTGAACATCAGTCTGGCTTTACCTTAAAAGACTCTACTGTAAACCAACTTTTATATTTATCAGATGTTCTACTAAAGCCTTGGATCAGGGGAAGGATATATGAATAGTTTTTTTCGATATTAGCAAAGCTTTTGATCGTGTTTGGCATAGAGGGTTGATTTTCAAATTACAAAAAAATTGGTATCACAGGTAGTTTGCTATCTTGGTTTTGTAGCTATCTAAATGATAGAAAACAAAGAGTTGTCTTAAATGGTCAAGAATCTTCCTGGGTATCTGTAAATGTTGTGGTTCCTCAAGGCTCTATTCTCGGTCCTATGTTATTCTTTATTTTTATAAATGATATTTTAGACGAAGTGAATTGTAATATTACACTTTTCGCCGCCGATACTAGTATATATGCAATTGTTGACAGTCCTCTTTTGGCCTCAATCACTTTAAATTCAGACATGCAAAGAATTTATCGATGGGCCGAAAGATGGCTGGTAACATTTAATCCAAATAAAACTGAATCTATGGTAATATCTAGGAAAATTGACCCTGACTACCATCATCGCTTAATTATGAATGGAAATGTTATTAAAACCGTCCAGTCACACAAGCATTTAGGTCTCATATTTTCTAGTGATGGTAGTTGGAACGAACATATTGATGAGATTATTAAAAAGGCATCTGTCCGTTTAAACTTGCTACGTCGATTAAAGTTTATTGTCGACAGGAAGTCTCTTGAGACTATGTACTTTTCCTTTATACGTCCTATTCTTGAATATGCAGATGTCATATGGGACAACTGTTCTGAATACGTAAAAGATAGACTAGAACATATAAATTATGAAGTGGCACGTATTGTTACAGGCGCATCAAAGTTGACTAGTTTGCTAGTTTGAATAATTTACTGCTAGAGACTGGTTGGGAGACTCTTCGAGACAGACGGACAAATCACAAGCTCATATTATTTCATCAAATGGTCAACAATAATGCTCCTGCATATCTTTCAAACTTAGTTCCTCAGACGTTTCGTGATATCAACACTTATCGTACGCGTAATGCTGACAACATTGTGAAATTACCTACCAGAACTAGTTATTATCATAATAGTTTCCTACCATCGTCTATTAAATTGTGGAACAATCTTCCGAATGATATCCGGAACTCATCTTTGTCATGTTTCAAAAATCTTTTGAGAAAAACTCGTCTTGTCCCAAAATATTTCAATGCTGGTAGCAGGATGGGTCAGATTTTTCATACATGAATTAGGACCCAGGGTGGTGTCTTAAACGCACGTTTGCTTGTAAAAAACTTAATTGAAAATCCTTTTTGTATCTGTGGGCAAATTGAGAGTCCTGATCATTATTTTCTTACTATGTACAAGATATGATATACCCAGACGTGACATGTTTAATCAGTTAACATACAACCCCGTTACTATTGATAAATTACTCTTTGGAGATATTGCACTCTCAGATGACGAAAACACTGCTAATTTTATTGTGATACAAGATTTTATCATAAAGACTAAGAGGTTTACCTGATATGAATTTTATTATGAAAATCACTATGTTTTTGAATTTGATAATGTGTGGCTTTCATGAAAAAATATATGTTTCTGATATTTATGTGTAAGTAGTTGGCATGTATTTAAAATCAAACAATTATTTAATGGTCATCATGTCGAAGTTGTTATTTACCATTTCTGATAATGATTTTTTAGGGAGAGGAAGTTGTCAAAGTGCCTGATACTTGTTTTCCTATCCCTTGATGTATGTATTCATTACATTGTTTTTGTGTATTTTCTGAATAAAATACTGTGTATACTAAAACCCATTTTGAGACTTCTCGTGCCCTTGTTGTATACGATGTTATGTGTTTTTTACGAAAGAAACCAAAATCACCCCATCTTTAGCCCATTTTGGCCAATTCTATGAAAAAAAATCTAAATTCGAAACAGCAATTTGCACCACTCCACATTTTGCAAAGTGCCATTTTGCGATTAAAACGGCAAATTTTGCCAGTGAATTTGGGGAAATATTATTGTTTGGTGAACAACCTATTAAGAAATGTGTCTCAGGAATATTACTTGTGCGTAGTTTCTCAAATATGATTCAAATAAAAAATTCCCTTTTTTGGGTACAGCCGCCGTGAGTGTAATTTGACGCCTTCTTGAAAAGTGTAATTTCAATTCTGCATGACGTCATTAGTACACTTTATGAAATTTATTATCTAGATAAATGATAAGAGGAACTGGAGAAATAAAAAGAATGCTGGTTTCGTTCAGCATAATCTCGTGAGAAATAATTGATATATGAGAGTAACTAAAAGTGAAAAATGCTGAGTCAGCACTTTATCTTACTACGGCAAGGGAACAAGATGTTTCAGTGTGTAAAAAATTGCACAATTCTTCAAGATGTATTGAAATCTAATCGAAATCACCCCCAAAACACCTCTGATAAACACTTCTGGCAATGTCTTAAGAAGGCACACCACTAAATCGGCATCCCATTGACTCGTATGTTAAATTCCGGGATTTCAAAAATTCACATAAAACAGAAATGAATTTTCCTAGGTGCGGGAACTTGTTATCCCGTTAACAGATCACCAGCACGATAAAATAAATACATTTAACCATATGTTGTATGTCAAATAAGAAAATAAAATTGAATTGAAACGTTCCGGTTAATTTTGTACATAGTCGCAACAGAGAATTTTCGGTATTTTTGTCGTATTTCATCCGACCTTTTCTAGTTTTTTACGCGACTTGATCATGTTTATTTCAACTGTTCCTTGCCCTCCGTCATTCACTTAGAAATATTCTATGATCTAGTTGATTATAAAATGTATGGATTGGCTGGAGTCACTACAGATTAAAAGACACTATTTTTAAAAGTACTATTTTCGAGGTCTGTCAAAAATTGGCGTATTGGAATGATGTAGTGCCCCCTTAGGGGGGCCTTTTGTTTTTCTAACCTAGCAATATTTTTATTTATTCAAAAACAACTTTTAATGGGCCACCTTATGGTGAAAACTGGGTTAAAATTGAGGCGGAAATACGGAAATTAAAATGCTTTCATACAGCCCACCCCTACTGTGAATTTGACGTTTTTCCGTTATTAATGGTATATTATGACTTAAATAACAAAACCCATTTTGAGACTTCTCGTGCCCTTGTTGTATATGTTTTCATGTATTTTTTACGAAAGAAACCAAAATCACCCCATTTTAAGCCCATTTTGGCCAATTCTGTGAAAAAAAATTAAAAAAAAAATCGAGCCAGCAATTTGCACCACTCACCTTTTACAAAGTGCCATTTTGCGATGAAAACGGCAAATTTTGCCGGTGAATTTGGCGAAATATTATTGTTTGGTGAAAAACCTATTAACATATGTGTCTCAGGAATATTACTTGTGCGTAGTTTCTCAAATATGATTGAAATAAAAAAATTCCCATTTTTGGATACAGCCGCCGTGAGTGTAATTTGACGCCTTTTTGAAAAGTGTAATTTCAATTTTGCATGACATCATTAGTACCCTTTATGAAATTTTTTATCTAGATAAATGATAAGAGGAACTGGAGAAATAAAAAGAATGCTGCTTTTGTTCAGTATAATCTCGTGAGAAATAATTGATATATGAGAGTAACTAAAAGGGAAAAAATGCCGTCAGCACTTTCTCTTGCTACGGCCAGGGATCCAGATGTTTCAGTGTGTAAAAAACTGCACATTTCTTCAAGATGTATTAAAATCTAATCGAAATCACCCCCAAAACACCTCTGGTAAACACCTCTGGCAATGTCTTAAGGAGGCACTCCACTAAATCGGCCTCCCATTGACTCGTATGTTAAATGCCGGGATTTCAAAAATTCATATAAAATAGATATGAATTTTCCCAGGTGCGGGAACTTTTTATTCCGCTAACAGATCACAAACACGAAAAAAGAAATACATTTAACCATATGTTGTATGTCAAACAAGAAAATAAAATTTAATTGAAACGTTCCGGTTAATTATATACATACTCGCAACAGAGAATTTTCGGTATTTGGTCGTATTTCATTCGACCCTTTCTAGATTTTTACGCAACTTAATCATGTTTAATTCAACTGTTCTTTGTTCTCCGTTATTCTCTTAGAAATATTCTATGATCTAATTGATTATAACATGTATCAATTGGCTGGAGTCACTATAAACTAAAAGGCACTATTTTTAATAGTACTATTTTTCGAGGTCTGTCAAAAAATGGCGTATTGAAATGATGTAGTGCCCCCTTAAGGGCCTTTTGTTTTTCTAACCTAGCAATATTTTTATTTATTCAAAAACAACTTTTAATGGGCCATTTTTTGGTGAAAACTTTGTTAAAATTGAGGCGGAATTCTGGAATTTAAAATGTTTTCATACAGCCCACCCCTACTGTGAATTTGACCGTTTTTCCGTTATTTTTGGTATATTATGACTTAAATAACAAAACCCATTTTGAGACTTCTTGTGCCCTTGTTGTATATGTTTTCATGTGTTTTTTACGAAAGAAACCAAAATCACTCCATTTTAAGCCCATTTTGGCCAATTCTGTGAAAAAAAAATAAAAAAAAAAAATCGAGCCAGCAATTTGTACCAATCCACCTTTTACAAAGTGCCATTTCGCGATGAAAACGGCAAATTTTGCCGGTAAATTTGGCGAAATATTATTTTTTGGTGAATAACCTATTAAGAAATGTGTCTCAGGAATATTACTGGTGCGTAGTTTCTCAAATATGATTGAAATAAAAAATTCCCGTTTTTGGGTACAGCCGCCGTGAGTGTAATTTGACGCCTTTTGAAAGTGATTAACTATAACATACGTTTGCATGAGTCACTGTATCATGAGCTGAATAGTAAATGTCCGATGAAGTACATTAAAAATGAACAGATCAGTATAATGTATTCAGTAAATAGAAAGATCATTAAGTAAAATTGTCATGTTGGAAAGTCTGTTAATAGGTAAATTGTGTCCGTTGTGTAGGAAAAGGGGGAGAGTCTTCTTTACATTGTTGTTGTCTCCCCATATAGATTGATTTCAATCGATTGTGTTCTTTTTTTAACAACGTTCAATATCACCAAAGTATGGTAAGAATTGCCATGCATGTCTCTGGATTTTTAGAGTTCCCACATCCTTTGTTCCTTCGGTTCTCTATTGCTCTTGTCAACCATTTTGAACCAAAACACAATCACAATACTCCTTAGTTAGACCCCTTTAAAATCGAATCTGCAAGCCCACACTTCTTCCATTGGACCTTATTGNTAAACATTTTAAAGATCTTTTCAGAAAATACTAGTTCAATTAACCAAACTAAGTTAGTCCCTTTTAAATAGATTTTCGGCAGGTCCGACCGTATCTCATATAAGATGGCCACCAGCGGTGATATAGTTTAACACTGGACCCTATGGAAAACACTTCTAAAGACCCTCTCATCAGAAACCACCAGTAAATTACAACCAAACTCAGTCGCAATGGTCCTTCCAAAAAAGGTATACGGTATGTCAGTACCTCATAATCATCCAAGATGGTCACAAGCGGAACAATCAAGTAGTTGAATATTGGACCATTTTAGAAATGTCATTCATATCTTTATGTTTCTCATAGCCAAGCTGAGCTATTCAGGCTGTGGAGATCCTCTTTTCTGTCACTCAGCCTTCCTCTCCTCATTCAGGATTTTAATTAATTTTCACATTTTCAACCACAAAAATTTAACATCTCAGCTATAAATTTAAAAAAATGGCTTGTCAGTTCTGTCTTTTTCTAAGCATGACATAAATATTGAGTCCGCGATATATTTGCTTGATCCGGACAACGGACAAACAAAATTTCGCTTTGCTGTCGGATAGATGGGATTGTTTTTGCTCTTTATTTGGCGTCTATCAGTGCATTAGACATTAATGTACTGTCTATAATTGATATTTACATAATTTTAAAACTCCACGATTTTTTTCAGTATGTGGGTAAATTTATTAATGTGTGTTTCATCTTGTTCACTGTCTTTGGTATTTGAATAATATGAATGAATAAAACTAAAGTTAATCGCTTTTAAATTAAACTGTACTGACCTAGTGGGGGGGGGGTGCAACCCCGTTTGGATATGTTTAAAAATTTTGTGCAGAATTATCTATGGGTAAGTGGATCCGTCAGTTGTATTTTCTTCTCTTAAGTACCAGTTGATTATTCATAAAATGTATAAACTTGATATACAAAGAAAAGAAGTACAAAACAAAAAACAAAAAAAAAAACAAAATAGACGCCCTTTCTGAACTACAGGTTATGCGATACAGAGTCCGTAATACGTATTATATCCGATCTTATTACAAAGGCCATATTATTACTGAATAAAATCGGAAAAAAGAACGCGGAATCAAAAATGCTTATACTTATATATATCGCAGAGCTATGTTGTCGGATCAGTAATACCTGTTTTAATTTTGGTCAGATACATCCGATACGATGCGTAATATGCGTACGTATCCAGATGCTTGTAATATGCAAATGCTCTATTAAAAAGACTTAGACTGAAGTTTTTAATTTAGTCAAAAATCTCTTCACTAATACTAAAAAAGGTGAAATGTAGCAATAGCTTTGCGTAATTAATGTTGATTCCAAACACTGCTATGCTATGTTTTCTTCGCGTGGATTTTCTGTTTGTTAAATCACATTTAACATACCAGTATATTGAGTATAAGTTCTCCTACTATCGGCGCTTTACGTTTGTGTCGTATCAGGAAGTGAAATGTTTCAATCGTTTATTGTGTGGAAAGAAGTAAGTATTTTAATTAGATATATTAATGTTTTAATGTTATGCTGATGACAATGAAAAGGTATATTTTATCACATATGTATGATTTAAAAAGGAATGGCTGTCGAAGTGTTGCAATTCAGTTGCAAAAACTTACAGTGCAACCTTACCAATAACATATTTTGAATATTTTTCTCAATCTGATATATGATAGTTCTGAATTTCAATGCCCGATTTGTCGTTTTCAATATAAATATTTTTTGGTCAAAGGGGTTTTTTTCCTATTTCGAATACGTATGCAAACATTTCGATTGTATTGATATATATAATCGAAATATTTATTATTTTGAAATATAATAAACATTTTGATAATATCTACCACTTTTTATATAAATCTCTATTTTGATGGATTTAATAGAAATAACGTTTTTTTATAATTTCTTTTCGTGGAACATCAGTGATGCTCAGAATTTTTAAGAAGAAGTATGCAAGCCTTCGGTTAAACATTATCTTTGTGAAATTTGACGACTTTATTCAATTTCCCCGCCTAGGAAGTTTTTTTTTTGTTTAATGTAGGAAGATGTTTCTGAATATTTCCTCCCTTAAATGAGGTGTTTTAGTTTTGATGGGCTGTAACGAGGAATGCATGTTTGTCAGTATGTGTTGTATGACCACTTTTATAATGAAGTTGTGATGGCACAATTTATAATTAAAATTCTTCACGAAAAAAATGATTACTACTCGAATACTTGTAACTAAAAGTATTTCCGTTTTTCTGATGATGTTTGAAATATTTTTTCATTGGAATAGACTCAATGGCAATGATATAAATTTGTGATAATATGTCGAGTTGTCTTTCTTTGTGCAGCAAGAGTATCAATGGCCAAATAATTACAATTACTTGTAATCAGTTTTAAATGTGGCCATAACAAATTATGTTATCACAATTTTAAGGTTATTATTATTGGTCAACCAAAAATCAACGAATTCTCAACCTGTCCCGTGCATAACCATATTAAAAAAATATATATATGTATAAAAAATTAATATATATATATATTAATTTTTAATTTTTAGGCCCTGCTTTAACGTAAATATTCGCAAATCCGGGGAGATGAACAAGTTTCCTCGTTGACTGAATTTATAGACAGCTTATTTATTCATTTATTTAACAGTCTGCATTTCCTTTCACTTTGTGTAAGAGAATCCATGGTACTTGTTTTGATTTAAAATAAGAATTAGAGTGAGTACCGATGAAAACCCCAAAATCGTATTTGTGTTTCGTTTTTATGGTATATTATGGACCGATCTATGCTGAGCGCCCCATCAAAATGTGGGCTATTTCAATTTTTGGAAAATGACACTTTGAAAAATTTTTGGTTTTTATTCGGTTTTCCAATTGTTTTGATATAATCTGCACTGATGAGACTTGTTGTCGAAATGTCCGTATGCAGTAGATAAATTAACTGCAATTTTTGGTACTTCATTGGAACAAAATTTGTTTTTAAAAAAGTTAAAAAAAAATGAAATTAATCATTTTGGCTTGAATCATCTGCCTATGATGTATTTTTCTATCTTTTTATCAATCCAAATCCAAAGTCTAAGACTAAGTCCTTTAATATTAAATATTCAATTTTTGTTGATTCCAGTGGGATTAGAGCCCCTTCTGTCAAGGTTGTAAGGGTTAAAAGTCTAGTAGACATGTTATAATTATCGGTTAATTAATATACTTAAGTGTCATATAAAATAAATTTGTAATTCGATCTATTTTACATCCCTTTGGTCTCCCACAGAGATGGCATGGGCAGTGTAATCTGTCTGTAATATCAACAGATCAGAACAGCCAAATCCCTCGGTGTGAAGGCAATCTCGATATTCATTTCTCTAATTCTAACCCCTTTGGGATGTTCATTAATTTAACGCCTTGTATTTGATTTAGTTAAAAAATTAAGAGAATATTTCAATGGGAAACACCCTTGTTTTATGATGAAAGACATAGTTGTCTGATGAAAAATCTATCAATAAGTAAAAGAGAAAAATGTTAACGTAATTTGTTGTATAAAATATTTGTTTGGAACATATGAAGACATAGAACCGTATTTCGATTGAAAAATCACATTTTGGGATAATATTGTACTTAAAAAAACTCGAGGAAAACAGAAAATAATAGAACAAATATACCAGACGGAAGTAAGAAGAAAACAATCAAAGTTATTTGTGTAATAATAGAGTTATTATGAATATGAGCATTGAACATTAAAATTATTTCATTTGGAGGTAACATATGTGTTATGGTCTTATGTTCATTTACAAATGTACTCCATATCCTTTAATAAAATATTTAATACAGGGGTTTGTCTTTTAATGCAGTGTGGAGTTGGTAAAATAATTCCCCGTGTTAGAGATGTATGCTTTTTATTTTTCTTAGATATGGTGTATTTGTACATGAGATTATATCGCATGTGTACACTTTGTTCAATTACTTGTAAATTCTAAAACCGAGGGTTTAACTCCTTCCATCGTAGTTTTGTCCTTAACTATATTTGATATTACTGTTTTTTTTTTTCGGATTTTGTTTGGCTTTATGTATTTTAAACATTTTTTTTTTGAAATTATGGATTTCCTATGTTTGGGTTCTAGTGCTGCTGATGAGGAATTACTTTCCCAAATNTGTGGAGTTGGTAAAATAATTCCCCGTGTTAGAGATGTATGCTTTTTATTTTTCTTAGATATGGTGTATTTGTACATGAGATTATATCTCATGTGTACACTTTGTTCAATTACTATTATCTAAATTTATGTAAATCCTAAAACCGAGGGTTTAACTCCTTCCATCGTAGTTTTGTTCTTAACTATATTTGATATTACTGTTTTTTCGGATTTTGTTTGGCTTTATGTATTTTAAACATTTTGTTTTTGAAATTATGGATTTCCTATGTTTGGGTTCTAGTGCTGCTGATGAGGAATTACTTTCCCAAATGGCCTTACAACTCATTAAAATTATTGCATTTGGAGTTAACATATGTGTCATGGTCTCATGTTCATTTACTCCATATCCTTTCATAAAATATTGATATAGAATTAAAGAGGGATTGGGGATATTATTGGATCAGATATTTACAGAACTGTTTAACATATTAACACGACAAACCTTTTGAGATAAAACATTGACGGGATTTGTAATTAATTATTAATTTGCAATAATTGTACTTTGAATATTCAAGCAGTGTAATTTAAAAAGTGTGAAGTTTATAAACTGATACAACAAGACGGACAGTAGGCAGATACATTATAAGAAGGAAGCATTTATATATTTTTTTACTTTGGATAGTGTGGTTGGAGATGGAAAATTGGTAGTGGTTCAGGGGCTACACCCCTTGTGTGTGAAACAATGGAGCACAACTAAAAAATGAGTTGTAGGGATTTCATGAGGAGTAAATTTTATTAGTTCTTTAATATTCAAAATCATAATTGAAAAAACATTTTTTTTATTTATATATTTATCTTCCCTCGAAACCCTGTAATTTCATTTTGGAATTGGGCTACAGATAGCCTTAATGGTCATAATTATCAATCTGAACTATTTTCACAGGAAATTTGCAACCATATGGTCAGGATCATATTTTATGACAAAAAAAAGACCCTACAGATAGTCATTAATTCTCCCAAACGAAGTTTGTGGAGACTTATTGTTTTTACTCCGTTTCTTATTATTATTATTTTCTTTCGGCCTCGAAAATTTGTCCGGGGCATATCTAAGAGATCCAATATAATTGAAACTTTGCAGGAATATGGATACCAATGTCTAGTTGTGCATGAAGGTCTGCCAGCTTCCAAAATGGTACCGTTGCCATAGAAACTGCAAAAAGGCGGGAAAATTGACCAGATTTCGAGACATTTTGTCCGGGGCAGATCGCCGAGACCATACATCATTTTTGAATAAAACTTAGCAGGAGCATAGATACCAAGGTCTAGTTGTGCAAGATGGTTTATGGATTTTCAAAATGGCACCGTTGCCATGGAAACAGCAAAAAGGCGGGAAATTGTCAAAAATCGAATTACAATTTGTCTGGGGCATATCTCGAACACCACTCGTCAGATCTTTATCAAACTTAGCAGGAACATAGATACCAATGTCTAGTTGTGCCAGAGGGTCTATGGATTTTCAAAATGGTACCGTTGCCATGGAAACGGAAAAAAGGCGGGAAAATTAAAAGTTCTAAAACTGCATGAAAAATTACAAAAAGGTTGTATAGTATACTGGGAATTTGTTTTTAGTATAAAAAATTTCAACATGGGGACCGTTGCCATGGAATCAGAAAAAAGGCAGGAAAATTAAAAGTGCTTGGAATTTCATGAAAACTTACAAAAGGATTTATAGCATTCAGGTAATTTGTTTTTAGTATAAAAAAATTTCAAAATGGCGATCGTTGCCATGGAAAAAAGTGGGAAAAATGAAAGGGCTCAGAATTGAACAAAACTTTACAGAAATGATATATAGCATATTGGGAATTGGTTTCTAGTATTCAAAATTTCAAAATACTAGCCTTTGTCAGGACTATTTGAAAACATTCAGGAAAACGGGGAGTGCTCAGAAATAAATGAAGTTGAAGGGAGTTGGCATACTAGACTAATTTCTTGTTCTGAAAACTGATTTGGGAGTTCGTTTGGGAGACTTTTGTATCAGCATCCCGATACAATTATAAATATTTACCAGAACCATGAGTTTTGCAAACATTTGGTCAGAATAACATTTAGCTCACCAACCTGACTAACGAAAGCAATATATGGTCATAATCGTAACTATTAGAAACGCTGGGCAATATTTGCAAGTAAAATGGCAACATGGCATGAAATGGCCAAGCTGTCATATATGGTAAAAATTATTCTTCGAAATTTGAAATTTGCAAGCCTTATGTCAAAATTACATTTAATGACCAAAGCTGACAGCAGATTGCCGTAAATGGTCATAATAATTCATGTCAGTTAATAGCACAGCTATGAAATATGCAATAATGGGATAAGAATGACACATATGGAGAAATAATATCCATTTAACATGCGTTTGTATTGTATTGAAATAAGTATTACAAAAACAAGATAACAGTAAACATCTACAATGGCAGAAAACTATATTCACATGCCACAATTCACAATCGAACTGCACCAGAAAAAACAATAATGAAAACAAGAGACAAACAAAATAACGATTGGGATAGCCTGACTTGGTTCCGATACTAGCAAAAGCCAGTGGTAGGGTTAAACCGGTTTACGGATACCCAAACCTCCTCTTTCTCTATCCTTTTTCTCCATACGAATAAAACCCAATACAGTTTGACTACTAACTCTATGACCACTATCTTCGAAAAGAAAAGCATATGACTAAACGTAATTTAGAAAGATGGGTCAAAGAGTGCTCGCCGCTTAACTGCCCGCTAGCTCAAGGAACCAAGTCTGCCGGTAAACCACTGTCGCACTACGGAAGAAAAATCAAATTCAAAACTCCTCGAGGGTTTGGTAAAGAGTCGTCATGAACTTCAGTAACGGATTAGTTTAAAATATCCCGTCGATATCCACACTGACGTAAAGAATGTAAGTTTTTCTGGATTTTTTTATTAGTTTCTGACATTTTAAACAACATTTCCATAAAATCGAGGATGGGAAATGCCCCTTTTAATTAGCTGTTTGCGAGTCACGTCATATCTAGTTATCAAATGTTCATAGCTTCTGTAAAACTCCTTAAAATTAACAATGAAGGGATATGGAGTAAATGCAAATGAGACAAAACCTCTACAAATACATGGTAAAACCAAGCAATTGAGCAACACTTTTGTTGTTGTTCTTCCATCTTGATGTCACCATGAGTCCTTCAACAATGAGCATTACTCATACCTCATAGCCAGTTCAAGACGGCCCCTAGCACCGTAAAAGTATTGAATTATTTATGAAATCTGTTGCAAAAGTTTGCCTTAATACTAATCTCCGGGAACGTTGAATTCTCTATTTCTAAAAAAAAAACATGATATTTGATCATACCCATTATTTTATTCCTTTTTCAAAATCACATTTTCAATCTTAAACCAAAAGCTTAATCTAGGATTTGTCGCAAAACGCCAATTTCATAAATTAATACATCTTAACATTTGCACATATTTAGCTTTCATGGGAACATTGACTAATGTTAATGAGGTTTGGTGTAGCATTTTCCCTTGTCATTCAACATCTTGTCTGGTCACGTTTCCTGTTTTTGTAATGAAAACATTCCATTTAGAGGTAAAAATTCTTCAATAATCAAATTTAAAGTTAGGGTTTAGGGGAAAAATAATATAAGGGTATTTTTCGGTTCGTTTTTGGTACCTTGAGGTCTTGCTAAGCAACAAATCATGCAATCTAGCCTGTACTTTTTGCGACTAAACTCTCATAGAATATTGTAAACCAACTTATTTTCGTGAACGATTTATTTTCGCGACTTTTGCGTACGTGAAAATATCGCGAAATAAATCACCACGAATAGTTCTTATCCTTATATTAATACATTAACAGAAATAGAAAATCGCCAAAATTACTATCCGCGAACATTACCAGAAGAGACAAAACGCGAAATAAAGTATCCGCGAAAATAAGTTGGTTTACAGTACCTTTAGTTAACGATTACAAAATGAGAAATAATTTTAAAAACTTTCCTCTTTTTTTGTTATTGAAATACAACGATAAGAACGTAAAATGCATTTTTGGCTCGAACTACGTTCCATATCTCATTTTAAAATCAACAATCTAAGTACCTTCCAACTGTTCTCGAAGTAATGTTGCAAGAGGAGTTTGGTTTCAATAGCAAAGAATAAAACGGATTTTTTATAAAAAGTAGCACTTTTGGGAGAGGATAGCGGATTTTAGCCCTCAAACCACACAACAATCATCAACAGAACAAAAGAACTGTTTCAAAAACACATGCACCATAGTGATGATCAACCATTATGACAATTGTCAAAAAATAATTTTACTGTTACTCCCTGACCCATCTTTCTAAATTACGTTTTGTCTTGTTCTTTCCTTTTCTAGATTGTGGTCTTGCAGTTACTGGTCTACCTATATTGGGTTTTATTTGTATGTTTATTATACTATAGGTAAACGGGATAGAGAAAGGGGAGGTTTGGGTATCCATAAACCTTTTTAACCCTTCCGCGAGCTGTTGCTAGTGTCGGTACCAAGTTGCTATCGTTATCTTTGTCATTTGTCATTTTATTGTTTTTCGTGTGCAGTTCCCTGGTGAATTGTGGCATGTGATTGTTATGTTCGGCCATTGTAACTGTATCCTGTTATCTTTGCTTCTTTAATTATGAAATTTCAATACTATGTTACAGTTTAAGTTTTTTAGTAGATAAAATTTTATAACCGACTATGACTACATCTTATTTTTTTTACAGTCTCGTATTTAAGTCAGTGTTTAAAATCTAAATCTAAAAGGGCAAAATATAAACGTTAAAGTGAACTTAATCGTACGTGAAAACTCTCATGGCGAATCTACTGTTCGCGTTAATTCCAAACAGGCAACAAACACCGATCTGTTTGATTGATAACTTAAACAAAAATCGACATTTGCTATAGTTAAATATAACTAGAATATAATGACCGCCATTAGATATAAATACATCTTTTGCTGTGGAATTGTAGTAAAAATGTAAGCTGTTGCCAACAGTAAGTAGCGGTGAGACTTAGTTGTTATTAATTGATAGCACGAAGTTTTTTTCAACCAGGTTTAGAAATTCCTTCATTAATTTTTATAAATCCATTGGGTCTGTTTTAGTTATTGCATTGCTGAATATTGCTCCATGTACAAAAGTCCTGTTAAAGTACAATTGCAAGAAAAACACCGGAATTAAACCTGATATGAGAGATAAAATTCTGTCAGGCAATTTTTTTTTAATCTTGGCCAATTTTATTGTTTTTTGCCTATTACACGCATTATCAATCTGTTGTCACTTAAAGACCCCGAGGGTCCCGGGATATAGAAATAGGACCCATTCCGTGGTTGTGCGGGATTAATAAATACACAACCCATCTTTCGGATGGGATGTAAACTCAGGTCCACGTGTTGGAAGAAATGCCACGCTTCCTGCACGTTAAAGAACCCTTGTAGCAAGCTCTCTTTGGGGTGGTCCGTAGGTGATCGGCTACAAGGCTAAATTCCCCGCCCTTGACGATTTCACCCTACTTTTCCAGTGGCAGTCAGAATTTCCCGTCCCATGGCCATTTCCATACCCCAAAGTGATTATTTATCAACAAACTTGTTCTCGTCTTGATATAGCTGAAATATTGCTGAGTAGACGTTAAACAATATTCAATCAATCAATCAATCAATAAAGCAAAAACAAAATCTCAGTTTAGAATTTAAACACCTAGTGGATACAGTGATGTTAAGTATGCTGGATCACAGGATCGACAAGCATTTTATGCATGAATCTAATATAAACTTCAGCTTATATTTAGTTGAGATAAAGAAGCACAAATTTAATATGAATGAACATTCATACAAAATAAATGAGATGATGTAATTAATTTAAGGTAAATAATAAGTAAAGGTGCTTCGGAATTGAGATTATTAAAAGAGAAATTACATAGTCGGAAGCATTAACAAGACGTAAAGTTGCATGAATAACTAAAGAACTACTAATAACAGGTCTAAATTTTCTACACTTTGTTTTCATTCCTTTTTGTCCTTAATATTACACTGGAAAACAAACTTTGCCAGTACTACAGCTATTCCAGTAATCGCAAAACCACTCTGTTAAGGTACGATTACGCAGATAAAGGACAGTTTTGCCATTATATACATTAATTACACAATCCACACCACACCAACTAAAAACCCTGCAACAGCCACTTACGCTATGAGTTTATTTCATATGCATGCAATGAACGGCAAGTCCTTTGTATTTTGTACTTTTAAGTGAGATTGGTGTAGAATCCTCTGTATTTTCATATACTCGATCAGTGCGTACTATCTATTCAAGAGTATATAATTGTTTTTGGGTCCAGATCACAATGTCATGGCGTAGGAAATAGTTCGTTATTTGGCGACTTTCTATTAGTTTAACTCACCCTAGATCAGTTATCTGATTACACATAATTTAATAATTGTATTTTTACTAATGATTTGAAGCGATTTGTTTACGTTTTGATAGTTAATACTACAAAAATTCATACACCACCGTTTCCTCAGTATCAGACAGACATATTATTGTCTATTGATCGTTAAGTAGTAGAGTTATTTTTCTTTAAATTCTGTGTTTTTAAAATCGACCAATAATTATCATATTTATAATTAAATCATATTCATATTAATACTTGATCTAATTGAAAAGTATAAATTTTTATTAAATAGAATAATATATAGATATAATGGTCTTTAAATTCTGAATTTTGTTAATTTAAATTTCTTATATTAGAATTTAAATAGAAATATTTATTTTTGTGTATATTAAATGTTTTAATTAGCCGGAATACAATTAGCTATCAGGCTACTGCAAAAGGACAGTTACTAACATTTCATGTCTACCTCTATAGTATGTAACAGTTTAAAAACTTAAATTTGAAATGGTTTATTAAAAGTACACTTTGTAGTACCTCACTAATTTATGTATTTGAAGCACGATGCACAAAAAAGACTCTAGTTTATCAAGGAAGGGGCTTTTATTCCTGCCTACATCTTTAGGGTAGTTAACTTATACCAACATAAATTGAGCGGAAATATACATCGTATATCAATTAATTTTAGAAATAAAAGATATGGCCATGTCTTTTCTTTTGAAATCCTTAATTGTTCCGTATAGTATTAGTTCACTTTGATTTGAATAAAAATGTGTTATGTTTAAAAAGTCATTTTATTATTATCTATATTAATAATTAGAATTGTGAAAAAAAAACAAACAAACAGCAAACAAAACTGAAATAGAAAAGACCCCTATGCTCGCAAATATCAGTCAAATTAGTGATTGTATTACATGTTGCAGAAACAAAGAGTTAATCCGTTGTAAAATTCGGTAATAACACGCGTGTGCGAGACTTCCCGTGAGGTAAGTCGATTTTTAATTCCCAATACCTGTAATTTTAATTAAAACTGTACAGAAATGTCAACAAAACGTTTTTTTTTTTGTTTAATATTGATAAATTGTCATGGATATTAATTGAAATATCAGGTAAGAACAATTATTAAATGACGATGCATCAGTAAAAACAAGAACTTTACCATCGGAACATTGTGCCCGTACAGGTACACTTTGACTAAAATTACGAGGAGTTCCGAACGGATTCCAGTGTCGCATCATTGGAGGTTGCACTATGGTAAACAAACACAATTCACAAACCACGCCTCTTTTGGGGAGAATACACACATGAATATTCATGTGCAGTACATACAAATAATTGTTGCAATGGAATCAAAGGATATGTTATTTTATAGAGATATATTTAGAGAATATAAAAATGAGGACCAGAGATGGTTATTTATTTGAACAAGTTTTCTAGCTGCCAAATAGTCAGTGGAGCAGGGACAGAATTTTTGCTAGAAAATTGTACGTTCCTGAAAGGTCAATATTTGGGAGCATACAAAGTGGGGAAATATGCCGCACAGCCCTATTTTTTTATTCTTGGAAAAAAAAGTGGTAAATGTCATCTTTTCAAAGAAATATAAGAATCTTTATGAAACTTCCTCATTTCTGAATGACAGCATTTGCTGTTCAGGGAGGTCTTATGGGAATTTGCATTGTGGCTTATTACTAGAGTGCAACCTAAAGGGTGAAAATGACTTTTACTCTTCAAATGATCAGAATGACTTTTTAGTGATGAGCAAGACAGACTTTACCTAGTCATTGAAGAATATAGGACAAAAAATAGTTTTTGACTGTCCAATATGAAATATAATGATGACTCAGCAAATTTGCACTTTTTGGAAGAGCTCATATAGTTGTAAGGCTCAAATGAAAGTAAATGCCTAAATAAACATTATTTTGGCTAAAAACTGTTTATCTATATTCATTTTTACTTTTCGCTATAATTTGACCTGTTTTGTAGGCTACACTTTTTAACGCGACACTTTATTGTACGAAAAATTGACCGTATTAACAAAACTTCTGTTTTGATAGAAATTTTTTGGTTTATTGATAAAGATTTAATTATTTTGTCTTAGAAATGTTGATTTCACAAACTCATACCTGTTTTTGTAAACAGATTGGCATTAGTTGAAAGATTAAAGGTCAAAATTCAGAAATTTGAGGCCCAAAATGGGGGATCTTAGGACATAGCCTTAGTAGGATTTCAGTTTATTTCAGCAGATCTCTTGAAAAATTCAACTGAAAAATGTATTTTATTTATATATATACGATTTTCCTTTATAATGCTTGAGAATTATCACTATTGTAATAAGTTAAGAACTTTTTAAATGATTATTGGATGGTTCAGGGATCTGTTCACTATGTTGTATTGCTTGTTCATTACCCGTCATGTAATATAAAGCTAAATAAAACAAAGATATCTTCAAGTGAAATTAAATTTAGCCTTATTCAATGATTTAAAAGTTCAAATTTTGTATTTGAAATGCATGCTGAAAATTTTGGACCAGTCAAAGGCATGCTGTAAAAGATGGAGTGGTGATGTGTGACTCTCAATGAAAATTTCACCCTGAGCATAGGATATTTGCCAATGCTTGGCAAACAAAGCATGAAAAGTGATGAAAAATAGTTTTTCAATTTGATTTAAAGAAATCTTAGCCTTTTCTACTTAATTGTATGACCAAAAAATGCTTGGCATCATTTTAGCATGTTACCAAATCTAGGTTATCCAACATCCAAAAATTGTAACTAGGGGTATGCTTGTGAAATCCATGATGAGGCCAAGGTCAATAGGTATCCTTTGGCAACCTACATTGTGTTTTGCTCAGAAATGGACTGCCTTACACCAGAAGCTATTTGGACCAAATGTCAGTACAAAAGTTTGCATGTATAGGTTGCACTATGGTAAACAAACACAATTCACAAACCACGCCTCTTTTGGGGAGAATACACACATGAATATTCATGTGCAGTGCATACAAATAATGGTTGCCATGGAATCAAAGGATATGTTATTTTATAAAGATGTATTTAGAGAATATAAAAATGAGGACCAGAGATGGTTATTTATTTGAACAATTTTTCTAGCTGCCAAATAGTCAGTGGAGCAGGGACAGAATTTTTGCTAAAAAAATTGTACGTTCCTGAAAGGTCAATATTTTGGAGCATACAAAGTGGGGAAATATGCCGCACAGCCCTATGTTTTTATTCCTGGAAAAAAAGTGGTACATGTCATCTTTTCAAAGAAATATAATGGTGAATAAAAGGATATGGAGTAAATGCACATGAGACAAAGTCTCTACAAATACATGGTAAAAAACAAGCAAAGGAACAACGCTTTTATTGTTGTTCTTCATCTTGAAGTCACCATGAGGCCTTCAACAATAAGAATCTTTATGAAACTTCCTCATTTCTAAGTGACAGCATTTGCTGTTCAGAGAGTTCTTATGGGAATTTGCATTGTGGCTAATTACTAGAGTGCAACCTGGAGCAAGGTTAACGATTTCGAGTAGTTGCTAATCTCTGTATGTCTCTAGATATTGATAGGCATTTAATTCAATTAAAATCAAATAAAAACCTAACTGTGTATTATCTAGTACATGTGCAGTTTTGACCCCCCCCCCCTTTTTCCATATTGCTAAGAAACAGAAAGGGGTAATGGTGATCCTGAGAGCTTACGACATGAAGAATCCAAAGAAACGAACCCTATAAAAATGAAATAGATAAAAAAAATCATAAAAATAAACGCATCTTTTTGTTTTGTTTTGTTTTTGTTTGATTGAAATGATCCTTTTCAAAATTGTAGAGGTATTACAGGTATGTGAAAAATCGAGTATCCTTGGATATGGGTTTACCCATATCTTATCTTGTTATCAGTATAATTG
>MJUU01073785.1:32116-42292 GCA_002080025.1 Modiolus philippinarum | reverse complement strand
AGATGTTTTTCTTTCTTGCATTTGGAAAGAAATTAAGGAAATGGACAAACAAACATGAAATTGACACTAATTTGATTGGATAGGACATATTGTTCCATGCCTGAGTAAATTTCTTTTAATCTTAGAGCATATGATCCCTGTTTGAAAGCATTGGATATTTGAAACCATTGTTTGGGTGAAATGAAACCTGACTTGATCAGGTTCTTGTTATTTGTCTCCTTTTAACTTCCAGCTGATTCAGAAGAACATGTCAAGAAATTGTTAAGGTCTGAAATTTCATTTAGATTTTTTTTATTTAAAAGAAAACTTGAAATCAACAAAACTTTAATTTAATATTAATATAAAATTGTCAAGAAATTTGTGTACATTTTATGTTAAATGCCTTAGCACGGTAGCAAAAAAATTGATTTAATTGCCCGTTGTGTGTATGTTTTTGGTAGCTGAGTGGGGAGGGGAGATAAATGCAAATTTTCATAGAGTTACAGTGCCCTTTGTACATTAGCATGATAGTGAGTGGTTATAATGCCCTGAGGTATGAGCATAGCTCATTGTTGAAGGCCTCATGGTAACTTCAAGATGAAGAATAACAATAAAGCGTTGTTCCATTGATAACTTCTACTGTGTATTTGTAGAGACTTTGTCTTGTGTTCTTTTACTCCATATCCTAGCTGTCATTGTTTATTTAGGAATTCTTTTTTGATTTTTATGCAATTCAAATCCACCTTTAAAATTTGTTTTGAATCCTGTGTACATGCTTGTACCAATTGAAACTCTCTCAGAGCAATGAGTCAGTATATGTACAACAAACCAATTAAACTAAGACTGAAGTTATATACTGAAGTTTATTTGGCATCACTGTATAATGATTGACATGAAATTGATTTCTGAAACATAACATTTTGGATACTGATCAACCATCGAAATTATGTAACCAGTTTTATTGTTACCATAAACCAAAATAGTAAACGGAAACTGAAAAAATTAATGTGGCCATAACTAAAAATTTATGACAGTGCTTGCATATCAAATCACAGCATCATAGAGCTATTTTATTTGATGAAATAGAAACTAAAAAGGGAAAAATTTTTAAATTGCCACGGCATCAGAATTTAAGATTCTCTGAATCAATACGCTACTTTTTAACTCAATTTCAGATGTTTATTAAGTAGGCATATACGAGTACCAAATATAGAAGTCGTAATATGTGATTCAATTTGCTTCACTTGCATCTAATTTCAGTTCAGAAATAGCATTCATAATTGGAATGCAGAAATGTTTATTTTTGCTTTAAACTTTGGCTGAAAGTATAGCATTTGTTGTTAGAAGGATCTCTAAAATTAGAATTAGACAAGTATTAGTGTCAGTTGTAATGTGATTAGAATCCAAAATAGTGATAAAATTTCAAAGATCAAGTTAAGCCAAAAAAGAATGTCCAGATCAAAATTTGCAGGTGTCTTGAAATTTCTAAATTTTGTATGTTCAACATTGTTTGATTATTTTTGTCACTTTTTATACCCCGCCACAAGAAATGGTGAGGTATAATGTGATACCCTCAGTCATGTGTCTGTCTGTCTGTGCGTCAGTCCGCCTTTCCTCCATCTGTCGGTCCATCAGTCCCCCAAAGGTTTCCGACATAACCTGTGAACAAAATAACACAATGTCTTCAAACTTGGTATGCAAGTTGTTTACCACAAAGCTAAGGTCAAGTTAGATTTTCGGTTTGGAGTTCCAATGGGTTCTGGAGTTTAGCCCGTTTATAAACTTTGAAATTTTGTGAATTGTAGGGTTTTTGACTTATAACTTATGTGAAGGAAATATCACAAGGTCTTCAAACTTGGTATGCAAGTTGTGTACCACAAACATCAGGTCAAGTTCGATTTTTGGTTCAGAGGTCCAAGGGGTTCTGGAATTATGCCCCTTGAAACTTCGAAATTTTGCAAATTTTAGGGTTTTGTACTCATAACTTGTAAATGAAATAACATACTGTCTTCAAACTTGGTATGTAAATTGTTTACCACAAAACACAGGCCAAGTATAAATTTGGGTTCAGCGTTGCAAATAATTCTGGAGTTACTCCCCTTTTTACTAAAAAATTTTGTGAAACATGGCGGGGTATCTTGTAATGCACCATTACTTTTTTTCAATCATACCAAATCCAGTAAATTTAAAAAAAGAAATCCATGTGCAGGTCAAAATTTTGCAGGTGTCTTGAGATTTCTAATTTTAATGTATTTTCGTTGTTTTTTTTATTATTTTCCTCACTTTTGTAATCACAAACTAAGATTTATAATCACCACAAAATCGTACTTGACATCTTACATTCCGAAGTGGCGTCACTGACGTCAGCATATATTGTGTGGGAATTTTATGTCTTGTACTGGGGGCACACACCTCTAAAAATATGAATTGTTGTGTCTTTAAAGTGGGGAAACTACGGGTTTAATTCTCTCAATTTTTAACTCATCTTGGCTGGTGGAGGGATTGTTGTCAAGTGTCTAGCTTAAACCATGTTTCTCAAAGATTTTGGCTATTGACATATTGATGCTGCTTTGCTTTACACATTTAGTAGCATATGTATCTAGTTCATATACATGCAATATAATGATCTAAAAAAAAACATAGTTTTTTTTTGTTTTTGCTTTTGTGTTTTTTTTTTGGGGGGGGGGGTTGGAACAGCAATTTGATATCCTTACAACAGCATTAAAAAATAATTAAAAGACCTATACATATATCTTATTTGACCCAGCATAACTCTAATGTCCAAATAGATTGCATGAATGCCTAACAATTTTTTGAATAGCTATTTTAAATGCCCATAAACTTTACGCATCTGAAAAATTGTCCATGAACAAAACAGGAAATTGATTAAAATGAAAGTTAATTAAAGAGTTGCACAAGGGTAATTATGCCAAATACAGTCGAACTTTGATGGCCCGAACACCCAATGGATGGTTGAAAACATTTCAAGCCAACAGCATTAAGGTCGAACTATGTTGAAACTTGAACAAATGGACCACAAAAAGGGAAAAAAATTGAGCCATCCATGGTGTTCTAGTTATTGCAGTTGGGAGCCATCGGAGTTCTACTGTATTGGCAAAGCCTAGCTAGCTCAGCCCCAGGCCCTAGCAGTTAACATAATAGGGCCAACGTTAAAAATATTTTTGTTTCTCCTCCCTGACTGGGTTGTTCAGGTTATGGGTAGGTTATTAGGAAAATTATTTTATTTTTTCTTCAAATAAAAACTTTTACTGAAATCTTCAAATATATATGATAATGCCTGTTTTACATAACAAAGACTAAAAAAAAAATGAACAGCAGTGGCCGATAAAATTTTTTCGGTAGCTACAATTTTAGCGGGTCGGTCACGGGAGGGGAAACAAACAATATTTTATTTTTGGCCTAACATCTAATTTTGCATTTTTATAGATCAAATTCTCTAACTGCAAAATGAAGCAACAGTAATATAATATATTCTAGGATCAAGCAGATATTGTATTCTCTGAAGGGGAAAAATTACACTGAGTAATTCTGAATCACTGAGAATAAAGGAAAGATTGATTATGTAGAGAAACATCTGTTCTTCAGGTAACAGAATTTTATTGACTTGATATGAAGGATATAGGTGTATTTTACTATGATTTATACATTTTAGTAGCTAGCTGGCCAATTACAATGTTAAGTAGCTGGCAAATTTCACTGTAGAAGCTGGTTATTTACGAAGTAATGGTAGTTAGCTGACCAATAACAGTTTACACTGTAATAGTAGCTGGCAAATTTCACTGTAGTAGCTGGCCATTTACACTGTAGTAGCTGGCCATTTTCACTGTAGTAGCTGGCCATTTACACTAGTAGCTCAGCCATTTACACTGTAGTAGTTGGCAAATTTCACCATAGTTCAGCTGGCATGTTACACTGTAGAAGCTGGTTATTTACAAAGTAATGGTAGTAGCTGACCAATAACAGTTTACACTGTAATTGTAGCTGGCAAATTTCACTGTAGTAGCTGGCCATTTACATTGTAGTAGCTGGCCATTACACTGTAGTTGCTGGTCATTACACTAGTGGCTGGCCATTTTCACTGTTATAACTTAACAGCTGGTCATTACACTGTAGTAGCTGGCCATTTTCATTGAAGTTGCTTGCTATTTTCATTGAAGTAGCTGGCCATTTACATTGTAGTAGCTGGCCATTACACTGTAGTTGCTGGCCATTACACTAGAGGCCGGCCATTTTCACTGTTATAACTTAACAGCTGGTCATTACACTGTAGTAGCTGGCCATTTTCATTGAAGTTGCTTGCTATTTTCATTGAAGTAGCCGGCCATTTACATTGTAGTAGCTGGCCATTACACTGTAGTTGCTGGCCATTACACTAGTGGCCGGCCATTGTCACTGTTGTAACTTAACAGCTGGTCATTACACTGTAGTAGCTGGCCATTTTCACTGAAGTAGCTGGCCATTTTCACTGAAGTAGCTGGCCATTTTCATTGAAGTAACTGGCCATTTACACTTGAAGTAGCTGGCCATTTACACTGTAGTAGCTGACAAATTTCACTGTAGTTCAGCTGGCCATTTACATTGTACTGAGCTGGCCATTCTCATTTTAGTAGCTTGTCATTTTCACTGTAGTAGCTGGCCATTTTGAATTGGGATGGCATTGCATTTAAAGTGTTTGTAGATTGAGGCGCCAATATGAGAAAAGGGGGAATTCAAGTATTCTCTAATAAGAAAGAACAATTATTAGGCCAACCCATTTATTTTATAATTTTGTAAGGTCATATGCAATCTCTGAAAATTTAGCCCAAAATGACAGAGCCATCCAAGTCAGATATTTCAAATTTGATTAATCAAGACATTTAGAATTATATTTTTGGGATTTTATGTGTGCTTTCTCTACTTCTTGGGCTGCCCGTTTGCCTGACTTTCAATTTTCTTAATAAGGAACTGGCAGATGTGATGTTGATTTTATAATGGTCCTCTCAGGAAAGCTGTATAATTATAACAACCCCCTGGGGAGCCATAAGAAAATTAAATCCATTGATTATTCATTCCCATTATATAGGTTTTATCCATAGTTTATATTTTATAGGAAATATATTATCTTTACACTTAATTAACCAAAGCAGTGTTTTAAACTTAAAAGTACAATTGTATTCAAGGCGGTGGAATTTGATTATCAAATTATTGTCTGTTTATTTTAAAATTGCTCTGTGCTGGAGCCAATTATTATAAATAGTTATGCAATTATTGTAGAATTTTGTATAGCATGCTTACAGATGAAAATCATATTGGATTTCGTAAACAGTAGCATTTAACTGATTGGGAATGAAGAAGGGATTTATTATTGTTCAATAATTGTAGATGGTAGACTGTTTACAGTATATAGTATGTGGCTTTTCGACTCTCCATTCATAAAATATTTACGGTGAATCTATTTATATGGATTAATTACTCGGTAAAAAGGTAAATCTAATCTTTTTCATACAAGATTGTGACATTAGGAAAATCAATGTTTGAAATTGAACTAATTTAAATTCTTTCAATGGGGTTTAAACGTTTTGAAAGCGGGGTTAAATTGTATAAAAGTACTCTGGCCTCTAAAGGGCAAGGAAAACAATAACATACTTCAAAATATAGATAACTGGGTCAATTGAATTTAAAGAGGCTACATGTATTTGTTAAGGAATCCATGATACTTAGTCAAGTAATACAGCTGCCAGAAGGTGATACAGGTATTTCTTTGCAAGTACTCATTTGGATATATACTGTGATTTGTCCAATTATTCTAAAATCCAAGCTTTGTTTTTGAAAAGGGGAATTGAATGAAAAGAGCTGGCATATCAAAATCAAAATCTGTAGTATACTGGTACATAATAAATCAACTCAAATGAAATCAAATGTTTTATTGTCATCAAACTATATATTAACAATACAAGTTTGTGACAAGAAAAAATTAAACAAGTACCCGTAAGGAGTAAACAATTTAACAAAGTAATGATTCCCCTGTCCTCTGTTCAAATGACCCTGTTATAAAGGACCCTATTTTTTGCCTTATCTGTAAGGTGGCGCAGGCAGGGGCATAAAGTAATTACCCATCGTCCCTGTATGTCAGTTGGTTCATCGTAATGTACGTCCTAGAATTTTCATAAAGGATTTCCCAGCTTGTGTGAATGCCAAAATAATAATTTGATATTTTTGGGCTGAAGCTTTGGTATGATGAATTGTACTGTGTCTCAATATGCCCTTTTCAAGTCTGTCACTCATCTACTTCCTGTTTGCCATAACACTCTGATGTCCAAAAGAACAACAGAAATGGTTATTCATGAATGTAATTAAAAAAGCATTCCCAAGATTTAATTTAAGGTTATATAGACACACTGTAAACACTATAATCAGTTTGGAATCAACTAATTATTTGCCATTTGAAACAATTCATAGGCGAGTTTAGTGAACAATCTAATGTACTTTTTCTGTTGGCTCATTTGATGGAAGGTTATTGTCTTACTTAATTGATATACTCTTCCAGACATCTATCTTCGTCTTAATATATTTTCTTGACCACTCACTATTGAATAAGTAGTGTTTATCTGTTTATTTATCTTGTTTATTAAGTGCAGCGTTTTTTTCCTCCTTGCAAATTGTCTTAAGATGTAGGTCATTTTCATTCATTATACTAATGGCTTTTTATATCCTATGTGACTAAAAGCAGTAGTTTAGAATATTGTAAAAATTCTCGTTGCAGTTTCAGACAGAGCTACATAAACATGGCATTATTAGCTTTGATTTTGGGATTGGGAGGGGAGGGGGAGGGAAGTTATTAGTACAGTTGATTCCGTCCTTTAAAAGCCCTAAAAATTCCGCTGTCCTACAAAATATTTATAAACGTTTTAATGCAGAAACAACACAAAGGCAGTTTTCTTGGCTGAAAGAAAGAAAAAAAATTGAAAAAGGGGGAGCGGAGAGGACATCAGCACCAGAGAAAAACTACCAAAGTTTTGCAGAAAAGAAGGTGGTACTAGACGCAAAGCTTTTTCCTGTTTTCCCCTAAATTCCTATATCACTTGTAGCTTAAACAATTTGATGCATTTAATTTTCCAACATAAGATAATAAAGTTGATGTAAAAATAGTATTTGTTTGATTAAGACCTGACTTAATTAAATACTGGTGAAATAAATTCTTTACAACACCTATGTTGACTTAACATATATAAAGGTTTTTTATGTTTACAATATATATGCCCATCAAGATTTGATATAGAGAGAAAATAAAGTAAACAAGCACTATAGATTGAGAGTCTTAAATACATACTGTTAGATTGACAAAATCCCTGATATACACATTATATCAATTGTTGGTGCGGCTTTAAAAAAGACCATCTTTGAATGACTGCTGCAAGTTTTCAGAGGCAAATTATTCTTTTGAAATCCCTTCATACATAGAATGAAAGTTCAGTTTATATCTTCACTGTATTAGAGTGCTGGTGACTGGGTTTACCACTCTCATAATGTCCACACCAGATGTCCAGAGTTGGCCTTAGATATGTTCTAAGCACCCTAGTGACCACTTTGAATGACTGTTGTAAGTTTTCTGAGGCAATACTTTTGAAAACCTTTGGTAGGATTTTTTATAGAGTGTCCCCAAACACCATTTCTGAAATAGATCCGCCTCATTCAGTTCCATTGAATATTTGAAGAGTTATTCATTTAGACAAATGCCTTATGGAAGATGGAATGGGAGATGGAAAAGGGGGGCAGTAAATCTCAAAGCATTAATTTCACAACATACAATAAATTTCATATGAAAAGTTTCCATGGATATTTATCATTTGAGGCAAATAAACTTTAATCACAGGATAATTTAATTTTGTAAAAAAATTATCATGATTATAGTGAATGAAAATATAAACTTTTTTGCCAAGTTATTTCCCTTAGGTGTTTTGTTCTCCTATAAAGAAATATACCATGTATTTGTATTTAAATGTAGGAAGGGCTGGCTTTCAAGTTTCCCTCAGATAATCCAGAAATCTCAGAGATATCCACTTTGAATACAGTTGAAAATGTTTTGACTCAGGTTGACAAATTACAAATATGACTATATTATTATGCATCCACTAAATGACAAATAGATTTACAGATTCAGCCAATTTTCTTGGTTTTCAGCAATATCTCTTTCTTGGTTACTTAAATATGTGGTTTAAAATTCAATGAATTAAAATTCAAGATAAAATATGCATTTTGTTGCTAAAGGGAACTTAATTTCCTGATTTAAGCGGACAACGAAATTCATGAAAATTGGAACTCCACAAATAATACAAAAAAATGTAGTAGTTTCACAGTGTAGTGAAGTAACATTTTATTTTTTCATATAATTATACTGTTAACCATTGCCCGACACAAATAGTTTACCTTATCAGACCCACATTGTATTATATGTTGCCTGATGCAGGTATCTTCTACATTCTGATATCTGTTGCCTGATAAGGCACGGACCATTTGATTTTCAGGGGGGGGGGGGGGGGGNCTGGTATTTTTTAGAAAAAAATTTTCTGGCCCTGACTTTTGCCCAAAAAAATTCTCTGGCCAGCATCTGGGTTGAAAAAAATAATATGGCCCTGATCCTGTCCATTAAAAAAAAAAGCCTGGCTCAACAAAATTTTCTAGTATTGTGTATATGGGAAAGAAATAATCTGGCTCTGGTGAAAATCCCATATACATTCCGTTATCCGTTGCCTTACACAGATATAACAAACTTCAGACCTACATTTGTGTTAACTGTTGCCTGACAATGATACTAAAGCTATACATTCTGTTATCCATTGCCTTACACAGATATAACAAACTTCAGACCTACGTATTGTGTAATCTGTTGCCTGACAATGATACTAAAGCTATACATTCCGTTATCCGTTGCCTTACACAGATATAACAAACTTCAGACCTACGTATTGTGTTATCTGTTGCCTGACAATGATACTAAAGCTATACATTCCGTTATCCGTTGCCTTACACAGATATAACAAACTTCAGACCTACATTTGTGTTATCTGTTGCCTGACAATGATACTAAAGCTATAAATTCTGTTATCCATTGCTTTACACAGGTATAACAAACTTCAGACGTATTCATATTGTGTAATCTGTTGCCTGCATGACAATGATACTAAAGCTATATACATTCTGCTATCCGTTGCCTGACCAAGATACTAAAATAACACTTCAGACATTTAAATTGTAGACATTTGTAAAACATTTTCTGTGTCTGTCGGTTTAAAGATAATAGTTGTGATATATAAACTCCCTTAACTGTCAGGAAATTCTTCCTTTATGTCTAGTTTTACAAATTTTCCACTATAACGCTGCTACAAACAAAAGATTGCCGTAGAAATGCTGTAGGCTTATAAAGTTAATGAAACATGTTTACTGATAAATTAGATTTGTACGTATCTTGTCATTTTTGTCTGCGGATGTAATAATTAAGAGGAAGTCGGAACTAAGGTGTAATCTCCATGTCTAGGTGTATGTATAATTAACTTCTGAAAGTGCTTGTAGAATTAGTGTTGGAATTGCAAGTCTTGAAATTTGTGGCAACCTTTTTTGTAAACATTCACATTTACAGTCCAAATCATACCTTTAGCAAACAGAAAACATGTCTAAAGCCAATCATGTTTAATTACTCTCTTTTACAGTAACCTCGGTATTTAGTTATTTTTTAATAGAAAAGGAGCTGTTTAAATAAAACCTACTATAGTTTAATTTCAATGGCTGTAACTTCAATGAGGAACCTTGGTCGGTTATCTCCCTGTACCAAGTTAGTTATAGTAAAAGTGGAGATCATTTTAATAAATAATATCAAAAGAAGGTATTGATATGCTAATTAAAATTATCTCCACTTTGAACCATACAAAACTAACTTGGTACAGGGAGATAACCGACTGAGGTTCCTCATAGCTTGAACACTGGCATGGATGTCTCAAACCCTTCTTCTGATCCCCTTATTCAATTTTAAATATATATTGGCCTAGATTAGCTCGAACTCGCTTTAACTGGAACTGTTTTCATTGGTCACTAGGTGTTCGAAGCCATCAAAGTTTAATTGTAATGCAACATTTATATAACGAATGTTTTGATTGGTCAGAACTGACCGTCAATTCCACCATCTACACACCTTGGACAAAG
>MJUU01073785.1:0-19617 GCA_002080025.1 Modiolus philippinarum | reverse complement strand
TTCGTTTTTGAAGAAAATCGGAAAATGAATTTTGGGCAAAAAGTCGTTTTTATATGAAAAAGTGCATATTTTGAGAATTACCTCTATGTCGTACGATAACTCAAGAATGCCTTCACCGATTTTTATGATTTTGCTATTCAAGGTTGAACTTGACTAAAGGAAGCTCCCTTTCATTTTTGAGGAAAATTGGAAAATGATTTTTGGGAAAAAACCTTCGTTTTTATATGAAAAAGTGCATATTTTGAGAATTAGCTCTATGTCGTATGGTAAATTAAAAATGCCTTAAAGGATTTAAATGATTTTGATACTCAAGGTTTTTCTTGACCAAAGGAAGCTCCTTTTCGTTTTTGAGGAAAATCCGATTACCATGAAATTCCGCAAACAGGTTTTTGGGACACACAAGGGGGCGGGGCCCTTTCTAACATTGTCAGTATTCTAGTTAAATCAAATAAAAGAAAAAAAAAAAACAAACAGTTTTTGTATTAAGCCTTGATGATAGTTGAAATAAGTTTTATCTTGGGTCTGTTTAACATCAACCACACATGATAGCCCATTGATATTTGGTATGCAGGTGCATTACCATCAGTACAGATAAGTTTCAGTAGCATTTTATGTCTATGCCCCTGTAGTCACACTCCACTGACTTCAAAATTTTGCACTGTTAATCAAATGTTTAAATTTGTTCTTGCGTCTGTTCAACATCAACCAGTCATGATAAATCATTATACCCCCGCAAACAAAGTTTGGGGGTATATAGGAATCGCCCTATCTGTCTGTGTGTCCGTCTGTCCACACTTCTCGTAAGCCCAACTCCTCTTAAACCACTGGAAGGATGTTGATGAAACTTTACACAAAGGAAGGGCACTATATGGAGATGTGTATGAAGGAGTATAATTATTGTTTGAAGCCAAATAGGGGAGATAATTTGACTTTGACTTTTCGTAGATTCCCTATGTATGAGTTACCTCGTAAGTGCAACTCCTCTTAAACCACCTAAAGGATTCTAATGCAACTTTAAGCAAAGGAAGGACACTATATGGAGACGTGCATGAAGTGATATAATTATTGTCGGAAACCAGGAAGGGAGGTAATTTGACTTTGACTTTTCATAGATTCCTTATGTATGGGTTACCTCATAAGTGCAACTCCTCTTAAACCACTTAAAAGATTTTGATGAAACTTTACACAAAGGAAGGACACTATATTGAGATGTGCATGAAGGAATATTATTATTATTCGAAATCAGGAAGGGGAGATAATTTGACTTTTACTTTTTGTAGATTCTCTATGTATGGATTACCTCGTAAGCTCAATTCCTCTTATACGACATAAAGGATTTTGATGAAATTTTACACAAAGGAAGAACACTATGTTGTGTATGCATGAAGGAATATAATTATTGTCGGAAACCAGGAAGGGGAGGTAATTTGACTTTGACTTTTCTGATTCCTTTTGCAATGATTTTTTGGACTTGGATAATTTTTCAAAGAAATAAATCAAGGTGTAGATATTGTGAAATCCAGGGGAGGGAAACACTGAGTCTTTTCATTGTATTCTGTTTCAGTGGGTTTTTTTATGTCAATGATCCTGCCTTCAACCTTCACTGAAAATGAAATTTTGAATTGTTTAATACTGTTCATCCTTGCCTTTTTATACCCCACCACATAAAGTGTGTCGGTCCATCCGTCTGTCTGTCTGTCTGTCTGTCCGTCCATCTGTCCGTCAGTCCATCCCCTGAAGGTTTCCAAGTGATAACTTGTGAATGAAATAACACAAGGTCTCCAAACTTGGTATGCAAGTTGTTTACCACAAAACTCAGGTCAAGTTCGATTTTGGGATCAGAGGTCGGAGGGGTTCTGGAGTTAAGCCCCTTGAAACTTTGAAATTTTGCGAATTTTAGTGTCTCTGACTGATAACTTGTGAACAAAATAATGCAAGGTTTTCAAACTTGGTATGTAAGTTGTTTACCACAAACTCAGGTCAAATTTGATTTGGGGTTCAGAAGTCCAAGGAGTTCTTGAGTTAAGCCCCTTGAAACTTTAAAATTTTGGAAATTTTGGGGATTTGTACTCATAACTTGTGAATTAAATAACATACTGTGTTCAAACTTGGTATGTGAATTGTTTACAACAAAACACGTGGCCAAGTATAATTTTGGTTCAGTGGTGCACATAGTTCTAGATTTATGCCCCTTTTAACTTAGAAATTTTGTGAAACATGGTGGGTTATCATGTAATGCACCATTACTATTTTTAGCCGAGTTGCGACGAAGTCGAACTCGGCTTATAATTTGATGAATGGTGTCTGGGCGTCCGAGTGTCCGGGCGTCAACTTTTGGTTTCCGCATGATATCTTGAAAACCACATGTCATTTCAAAGTGAAACTTTGCACAGACATGAGGTATAATTAGAGGAAGATCCCTATTGATTTTGAGGTTTGTAAGACAAAGGTCAAGGTCACAACTTGTAAAAATAAAACAAAAATTTGACTTATCTGTTTCCACACAATATCTGCAGAACCACATTACACATCCAAATGAAACTTGGCATAGACATGAGTTTTGATCAGAGGAGGAACCCTATGGATTTTGAGGTTTGTGTGACAAAGGTCAAGGTCACAACTTCAAAAATGTAACAAAAATTAAACATTTTAATAAAGCCTAAAATCACAGGTTTGGTATTATTTGATAACAAAAATAGCTAAAAAAAAGTTTTATTGTTCATACAAAAGTAGTTTTTATATTGCTTAAACATGTAAATTCATTTCATAGTTCTAATTTTTTTCACCAACACACTTTTTTGGATGACAATAACATAAAAATAAGATATATTGAAAAGTCAAAATTAAAAAAAGGGAGGTAATAAAACTAAGGGAGGTAATTAATTTAATGTGAAGAAGTATTCAATATTACTAAAACTCCTTTGCAATGTCCAGTAGAAATAAAATCTCAGATGAAAAAAAAAATACATTTGTGTATTCTAATTTTTTGTAAATCATTGATTTCAGCTATACATATTACCTGAATTATAAGGGGAACCCCTGCTCAATTTTTTTAAAATGGTGGTCTGAAATTGGTTGTAATGGATAGTGGAGCTTCAGTTGCCATGGAAACCAAACCAGAACACTGAATCTTTAAAAAAAAATGATCTGCTTCATATTTTCTGTAGCATTATAAATAAGTTTATAAGAGGAACCCCTGCCCAGTTTTTTTTTGAATGGTTTTAAATGGATAGTAGAGCTTTCAGTTGCCATGGAAACCAAACCAGAACACTGAATCTGAGAAATACAGTATGGTGCTACATATTTTTACTTCACAATTTTAGAAATATGTATAAACTAGATTCTAAGGGAAACCCCTGCCAAATCTTTATTTTGAAAGGGGGACTTGGAATGTTTTGATTTCAGCAATATGTATAAACTTGATTAACCCCTGCCATATCTTTATTTTGAAAGAGGGACTTGAAATGTTTTGATTTCTGCAATATGTATAAACCCAATTTTTTTTAATGATGGTCTGAATAATGGTTTGTAAATGTATAAACTTGATTATAAGGGGAACCCCTGCCCAAATTTTTTTTTGAATGATGTTCTGAAATGGGTTGTAATGTATAGTTGAGCTTTCAGTTACCATGGATACCAAACCAGAACATTGAATCTTTGAAAAAAAATTCTGCTTCATATATTTCTTCACAATTTCAGAAATATGTATAAACTAGATTACAAGGGGAACCCTGCATTTTTTTGAAAGGGGGGCTTGGAATGTTTTGATTTCAGCAATATGTTAAACCTGGATTATAAGGGGAACCCCTGCCCCAATTTTTTTATACGACCACAAAAATTTTTGCGGTCGTATAATGGTATGGTGCTGTCGTCGTCGTCGTCGTCGTCGTTGTCGTCATCATCGTCGTTGTCGTCCTTGTCTGTAGACACTTTTGGTTTTGGTCAATAACTTTAGTTTCAGTTTACCAATCCTTATGAAATTTGAACACAATGTTCCTTGGCATAAAAGGAAGGCTTGGCTTAGTTTTGGTCATTGTGGCCCCACCCGTTTTTAAAAAAGGGGCCAAAAAGGGTTAAATTTGATGTTTTCGTATATTTGACTGTAGAATCTTTATTATTTATCGGATTTTGATGGGGTTTCTTTCAGTGTCCTCCTGAGGAAATTTCCAATCGGTAGTATGGCAACGGATTTCACGTGGCATGTAGCGTTCAGGAGATAAATGGGGCCCAAAAGGGGCAAATTTCAAAAATTTTAATTTTTTTATAAGTCCGATTTTGATGCAGTTTTTTGCATTTGATTCCTTATGAAAAATTAACATAGCGCTGCACCATTAGATTTTTGATAACTTGTTTCTTTTCCAAGCTATGAGGGGCCCAACGGGGCAAAATTGCAAACATGCAGAATACCTAAAATTTCTATTTTTCATCCGATTTCAATGGGATTTTTTTCTTTAGATTCCTCACATTGTAGGCTTCAGTAGTATGTCAACAGATTTGGTGTAGCTCTTACCGTTTCCGAGGTATTAGGGGTCAAAGGGGCCAATATTGCAATTTTTAGAAATATGTAAAATCTTTATTTTACATCTGATTTTGATGGGATTTTTCTTTGGATTATCTCAATGCAAGCTTTCAGAAGTGTGTAAATGGATTTGATGTAGCTCTTACTGTTTCTGAGCTATAAGGGGTCAAAGGGGTCAAAATTGCAATTATTAGAAATATGTGAAGTCTTTATTTTTCATTAGATTTTGATTGGATTTTCATCTTTAGATTGTTCTCATTGTAAGCTTTCAGTGATATGGCAGTATATTTTGCGTTTCTCTTTGGTTTCCAAGCTGTAAGGGGTCAAAGGGGCCAAATTGTGATATTTCAAAATATGTACATGTGTAATCTTTATTTTTCATTGGATTTCAACCTGAGTTTTTTCTTTGGATTTCTCTTGATGGTAGTCAACAAAATTTCTTAGCTCTTACAATATCCTAGTAATAAGGGATTAAAAGGGCTAATTTTTATTTTCATTAGTTTGTGTCCAGTTAATTAATGTGTCAAGGTCCTTATTGTGTCCAGCAAATTACTGTGTCCACATTAATTTTAGTTTACACTTGTTCAAATTTCAGTGGTCGACATGCTGCGGTCGTATCATGCTGCGCTCGGCGTAGCCCTTTATTTTTTTGAGAGGTGGTCTGAAATGAGTTGCAATGGATAGTGGAGCTATTGGTTGCCATGTATACCAAACTAAAAATCAAAATTTTAAGAATGAATAGGCATTCTGATACATACTTATACAATTACAGCAATAATAAAAAAACTTAATTTTAAGGGGAACCCCTACCAAAAGTTTATTTTTTGGAAAGGGACTTAGAATGTTTTGATTTCATGCAGCTATCAGCAGTATGTTACTAGATTCTTAGTCAAGTTAGGACAAAATCAAACGTCCTCAAAATTTCCATTACCGGGGGTATAAATCTCTGATTGAAATAAAAGCAAGCAGTAAGTGCACTCAGTTGAAGACTTAGATTTAGATATAATGGCTGCTGCTGTAGATCAAAGTGCAGATTCAAGCAATGCATGGGGCAGGTGAGACATATCCTGTGTCAACAGGACAGTTAATTCTTAAGGTCTTTCCTGTTTCAAAAGGAAAGACCTCTCTGTATTTTGTCTGATCATTATTCTTTTTTTCTGCCTAATTTTTGGTGAAAATGACTGGACATATCTTTTGATACTTTGAGACATTGATGTAATATCAGCTCCAATAGATATATAGGAATTAGAAAAACGGTCCAAAATATTTTCCCTCAAAAATCTATCCCGGACCAAAAACTTTGTGATGGGATAAACTCAGAAACCGTTTAAAGACAGATGGTAAAGTGTAATGGGAAAAATGTCTGGTTGGTCAAGACCAAACTGTTATTTTTGGTCCAAGATCTAGGGTGAAACTTTTTATGCCCCGCCCACGAATGTGGAAGAGGCATATAGTTTTACCCTTGTCCGTCCTTCCGTACGTCCGTACTACTGTACGTCCTGTTAAGTTTTGCATTTAAATACATTTCTCAGAAACTGTAAGAGGTAGAACAATAATAGTAGGCCAGTAGGTAGATATTTGTTAGTACTACAGAGTTCACTGGGTAGTTTGACTCTTTGACCTACATTTTATGCTTGAGTGAATCTGGTTAAGTTTTGTGTTAAAGTCCATTTCCCAACAACTACACATTATAGGTCAATGATGTTTCATCAAATTAATTGCCTTGATGAGTACTACCCAAATCATTGACAATTAGGTGGCTTTGACCTACATTTTACGCTTCAGTGACTTTGGTTAAGTTTTGCGTTAAAGTCCATTTCTCAACAACTACACATTAAAGGACAGTGATATTTCATCAAATTGATTGCCTTGATGAGTACTACCCAAATCATTGACAATTAGGTGGCTTTGACTTACATTTTATGCTTCAGTGACTTTGGTTAAGTTTTGCATTAAAGTCCATTTCCCAACAACTACACATCATAGGACAATGATGTTTCATCAAATTAGTTGCCTTGATGAGTACTACCCAAATTATTGACAATTAGGTGGCTTTGACCTACATTTTATGCTTCAGTGACTTTAGTTAAGTTTTGTGGTTTAGTCCATTTCTCAACAACTACACATTATAGGACAATGATGTTTCATCAGATGCTTCAGTGATTTTGGTTAAGTTTTGCATTTAAGTCTATTTCTCAACTTCTATGTATTGTAGCATCATGATATTTTATTGTAAGATTCATCTATTTAAAGAGATCTGCGCATTTCAGCAACAATTGGATGTCCATGACCTACATTTTATAGTTGAATGACTTTGGTTAAATTTTGCATTTCATCAAAATTCTGTAATGGGGAACTAATTTTATGAATGAGTGACTTGGGTAAATCTGTGGGATTAATTTATTGGAGGGCATCCGTGTCTTACAGACACATTCTCTAGTTTTTTAGCTCACCTGGCCTGAAAGACCATGTGAGCTATTGCCATCACTTGGCGTCCGTCGGCGTCCGTCGTCCGTCCGTCTGTCGTAAACTTTTTCAAAAATCTTCTCTGAAACCGCTTGGCCAATTTTAACCAAACTTGGCCTGAATCATCAGCAGGGTATCTTGATTCAAAATTGTGTTCGATTAGTCCGAGGACCAAACAACATGGCTGCCGTTACTAAAAATAGCACATAGGGGTAAATTGCTGTTTTTGGCAAATAACTCAAAAAGTATTACAGATATCAAAAATCTGACAGGGTAAAAGTGATCAGCATGACAAGATCTACCTGGCCTGCAATTTTGTAGAAAATTTGGAAAACCCGTCTTGGAGTTATTGCCCTTTTTCCATGAAAATTTCAAAATTTTGATATTCTTTATTTTTTTATCGCAAAAACTGTAACAGATAGAGGTCAACTTTAAATTGCAAAAATGTTCAGCATATAAAGATCTACCCACATTTGAAGAAAATCTGAATACCCATATAGGAGTTTTTGCCCTTTATTGGTCAAATTTAAGAAATTTGATACTTTTTGTCATCAATTTAAAAAATCTTCTCCTCAGAAGCCACTGGGCCAATTGTTACCAAACTGGAGCTGAATCATCACCAGGGTATCCTCTTTCAAAATTATGTTTGATTAGTCCGAAAACTAAGCAACATGGCTGCTGTTACTAAAAATAGAACAATGGGGTAAATTGCATTTTTTGCAAATAACTCGAAAACCATTACAGATATCAAAAATCTGATTGGAGTGAAAATAATCAGCATGTTAAGATCTACCCGCCCTGCAATTTTAAAGAAAATCCGAAAACTAGTGTTGGAGTTATTGCCCTTTTTCCATGAAATTTTCTAAATTTTAATATATTTTTTTTATTTTAAAAAGCGTAACAGATAAAGGTCAAATGTAAATTGCAAAAAGGTTCAGCATATCAAGATCTACCCGAACTGAAATTTTGAAGAAAATCCAAAAATCTTTGTAGGAGTTGTTGCCCTTTTTCATGGAATTTTAAATTTTCATGTTTTGTCGTCTTTTATATCCATAACTAGAGAAGATGAAGGTTAAGTGTAAATTGATTAAAATGTTTGCCATGCTATGGCAACTTGTAAACTGGGGTTGAAAATTGTTCATTTACCACCATTTTCAAAATGGCTTCCAAAAAAGGCAGGAAAATTCAACATTGTCCGATTTCAATGAAATTTGGTTTCCAAGTGGATATTGATGTTTAGACTTCAAAACAGATACTGAAAATTGTTCAGTGACCGCCATTTTCAAAATGGCAGCCAAAAAAGGCAGGAAAATTCAACATTGTCCAATTTCAATGGAATTTGGTTTCCAAATAGGTTTTGATGTCACAAATTCAAACCAATGTTAAAAATTATTCGTTGACCGCCATTTTCAAAATGGCTTCCACAAAAGGCGGGAAAATTCAACATTGTCCAATTTCAATGAAATTTGGTGTCCAAGTGGATATTGATGTTGCGACTTCAAAACAGATGCTGAAAATTGTTTGTTGACCGCCATTTCAAAATGGCTGCCAAAAAAGGCGGGAAAATTTAACATTGTCCAATTTCAATGGAATTTGGTTTCCAGATGGGTATGGATGTCGCAAATTCAAACCAATGTTAAAAATTGTTCGTTCACCGCCATTTCGAAATGGCTGCCAAAAATGCAGGAAAATTCAACATTGTCCAATTTCGATGAAATTTGGTTTCCAAGTGGATATTGATGTTGTTAATTGATATGAAGAAATTGTTGGCTGACCGCCATTTTAAAATGGCTGCCGGAAAAGGCGGGAAAATTCAACATTGTCTGATTTCAATGAAATTTGGTGTCCAAGTGGATATTTATGTTGCGACTTCAAAAGTGGTGTTGAAAATTGTTTGTTGACCGCCATTTTCAAAATGGCCACCAAAAAGGCGGGAAAGTTCAATATTTTCCTATTTCAATGAAATTTGGTTTCCAAATAAATATTGATGTGGTAACTTAAAAATATGGTTTTGAAAAGTGTTGTTGACCGCCATTTACAAAGTTATGTCTCAACTTCAAAATTGGTGTCGAAAGTGGTCATAAGCAAGTACATTTTTGTCAAAAAAGCGCAACAAAGAAATATAGTAAAACAAGATCAGACTTTAAATACAGTTCAAGATATTGGTGGTGTTTGAGCTAACAAAGTTTGAGAGACTTAATTAAGTTCAACTGTATAACTTAAAATGTTAGCTTCATTGTGGCAACTGAAAGCCAGGTGAGCGATACAGGCTCCTGGGAGCCTCTAGTTTATGAGTTATGCCCCTTGAAAGTTTTAGATATTTTTTCTCAGAAAAGATGCTGTAGAGACCTGTGACCTTTTACATTGAATATTGGTGTTGTTTGTTACATCAAATAATGCTAAGCTCAAAAAAGGTCATCGGTCACTGAACTGTTATCAGATAAAATTTGAAAATGTAATAGATGAATTATAATTGAGGTCAAGGTCAAAGTCAAAATACTTTTTGTATGTTAAAATATCAATAAATTTTACAAATTAGCTAAAGGCTTAGTATGTTTGTTTTATCTGTAAATCAGTAATGAGAACATTATGGTGCTAATGCCACACTTGGCGTCCGTCAGTATTCATCTGTCATCCATCTGTCATCTGTCTGTCATCTGTCTGTCGGTTCGTCATCCAGCATCCAAGATGGCAGCAATCAAGGAACATAGTTTAATATTGAGCCCTCCCATTCAAAGACCTAATCTTCTCTGGAACTACATGCTTAATTGAAATTGAACTTGGTCACAATAGTCCTTCGGTGGTCCTCTTTCAAGTCGCACCTCATCAAAGATGGCCACCAGTGGGGAATTAGTTTAACAATTTGCCCTATGGGAAAACTCATTTCAAGATGTTCTCCACTGAAACTACATGGCTAATTAGAACCAAACTTGGTCACATCTGTCTTTCATTAACTTCTTTTTAAAAAAAAGTTGTCCGGCAAGTCTGCATCATATCCAAGATGGCCACCAGCTTGCAACATAGTTTAAAATCGGACCTAATGGTAACTAAAGCATTTAAGATCTTCTCTTCCGAATCAACATGGCCAATTACTGGTAGAACCAAACTCGGTCACAATACATCTTTGCAGGTGGTCCTCTTTGATGTGTCGGACAAGTCTGCACCTCGTCTGAGATGGCTGCCAGCAAGGAAATTAGTTCAACATTAGATCTTAATGGAAAACACATTCAAAGATCTTATCCACTGAAACTACTTTTCCTTTTTGAACCTAATTTGGTCACATTTGTACTTTGTTGGCCCTTTTTGTGTCCTGTAAGTCCACATTAGATCCAAGATAACCACCAACAGGGAACAATGTTTAACATAGGAACTTAAGTAAAATGAACTCAAAGATCTTTTCCTCTGAAACAGCTTGAACAATGTAAACCAAAAAAGTCACAACAGTCCTTTGGTATGTTTGTGCCTCATCCAAGATGGCGGCCAGCAGGGATTATAGTTAAACAAAGAACCATATGGCAAATGCTTTCAAAAATCATCTCCACTGACACATTTGGACATATAAGGTCTATTATCATACTTGAAAATGAGACCCTTTAACACTGAGTTTAGTCAGTCAATTGGACCAGGCAAACTACAGGCTCTTTAGAGCATTTAGTTTGTTTTTTATGCACCCGGATCTTTAGATCGGGGGCATATTGTTTTTGTCCTGTCTGTCTGTCTGTCTGTCCGCAACTTTAACCTGGCTCATAACTTTTAAACCAGATGTGATAGGACCTTCATAATTGGTATGTGTATTGACCCTGTGAAGCTGAACATCGTTATGCAAATTTCACTAAGGTCAGGTCAAAGGTCAAGGTCACAGAGGTCAAAAGGTCAAAATCTAGATTTTGCTATAGGTCGTTAATTACAATTGCTAGAGGCTTGATATTTTATATGTGAATAGATCTAATGAAGCTTAATACAAATCCACCAAAAAATTTGGGTCAGGTCAAAGGTCAAGGTCACCAAGTGCAAAATTGAAAACTTCAACAAAAACTTTAACATTGCCTATATCTTTTCAACCAGATGTGATAGGACCTTCATATTTGGCCTGTATATTGGTCATATGAAACTGAACAGCATTATGCAAATTTCACTAAGGTCAGATCAAAGGTCAAGGTCACAGAGGTCAAAAGGTCAAAATCTAGATTTTGCTATTACTTGTTAATTGCAATTGCTAAGGGCTTGATATTCTATATATGAATAGATCTAATGAAGATTAATACAAATCCACCAAAAAAATTTGGGTCAGTTCAAAGGTCAAGGTCACTGAGTGAAAATTTGAAAACTTGAACATTGCTGATTTCATTAAGGTCAGGTCAAAAGTCAAGGTCACAGAGGTCAAAAGGTCAAAATCTAGATTTTGCTATAACTCGTTAATTGCAATTGCTAGAGGCTTAATACTCTATATGTGAATAGCTCTAGTGAAGATTAATACAAATCCACCAAAAAAATTTGGGTCAGTTCAAAGGTCAAGGTCACCGAGTGAAAATTTGAAAACTTGAACATTGCTGATATTTTTCCAACCAGATGTGATAGGACCTTCATATTTGGCCGGTATATTGATCATATAAAGCTGAACATCATTATGCAACTTTCATTAAGGTCAGGTCAAAAGTCAAGGTCACAGAGGTCAAAATTTAGATTTTGCTTTTAGCTCGCAAATTACAATTGCAAGAGGCTTGATATTCTATATGTGGATAGATCTAATGGAGCTTAGTACAAATGTCCACTTAACCTTAATTTCTAGTGATTGCAATTTTAGTATTTATTTTGTATGGTAGACATGGTTGCTGCTGGGGGCATAGTGTTTCACAAACACATCTTGTTGACAATGTTTTTATTTCCCTTGGCAATATTGCCATCACTTTGCATCATCAATTCCTCATAAGCTTTTCATGGGAAGGTCTTCTCCAAGACAACTAGGCATATTGGAACCAACTTGGTCACAGTAGTCCTTTGTGGTGCTCTCTTAAAAAGCTGTTTTTATGGTTTGCACTTTATCAAAGATTATAGTGCCAACTGTTGGGTACATAGTGTAGAATTAATCCCTACTGGAACACTAGCAAAGATCTGCTCTGAACCTGCTTGGCTAATTTGAGCAAAATTTGGCTACAAAGTTCTTGAATTGTCCCTTGTGAGACAGGACAATTCCATCCTCAGGTTCACATACTTCTTAGCATCAGAAACTTGGCATGCCTCGTTTCTGACTGGAAAATGAGAACACTCATATGACCGATTATTGAAATCTTCCACTATTTAGCAGATTTTATCTGTAATTATCCATTACAAATCATATTGGTAGTTGGCTTTTGGTTGGCTATTTTCACTTTGTTTTTGTGGCCAGCAATTAACTTATTCTTGGTTAAAAAAGGACGCTACAGGAAATCAGAGATCCTCTCTAAAAATATATGACTTTGATTTGAACCAAGCTTTCCCACATTCAATCTTGGGTGGTCAATATCTACTCGAAAATTGTGTTTCAGGTGCAGACTTTATGCAAGATGGCCAAAATATAGGACCTTTGGGAATACATGTTTAGAGATCTTCTTTAGATTTTTAATTATGCCTTTTACATGTGAAGAAGCTTCATCCCTCTTAGAATTAAAGTAATTGGATGCAAGAGGATCTTTGAACCAAGTGAGTGATGATTGTCTTGTTTTGTTTTATTTGTAGAAGTTTTGTTTTTTCTTGCAGGATTACGATGATGAACTTAGGAAGAAAATTCAGCAAGATTTGGAAGACACGACCAACTACAAAGACCATATAAAGTATGTATTGAATGGTACAAATCCCATATCAATGTAGAAAATTTGACAAATAATTGTGCATTTAGCACATAAAAGAGACCAAAATGGATAATTAGAACATAAAAGAGACCAAAAATGGATATTTGCAACAGTATCTTAAATTCATCCTGGAATTGTCTCCTAACACCAACTCTAAAATATTATTTGAAAGCGATCTTAAAATCTTTTGGTACTTCCAGTATATTGTGCTTTTGACATTGCTGTTGTTTCAAAGTGAAGTATGATTTTACTCCCTAAATTTTTGATCCAATAAGAATTACTGGTAGTGTCTCAAGCCACATTACGTTAACTAGTAGATTCTTATCCACATCCTTGCCACCAAATCTGTCAGTACTTTTGTCTATTTTTATCCCCTCGCCCAACGAAGATATAGCGTTCACCCGAATTGTCTGTTCTTCCATCAGTTCATAGTTAAGACCATAAATCGTCATAGGTGGACAAGGTTTTTTACTGGTACGAGAGATTGATATATAGAATAGGTAGATTGATCTTCGTTTCATGCATGATTGATTCAGGTTCAAGTTTTTGTAATAGTCCAGATCTCGGATACTACAACTTGTAGAGGAATGAAATTTTGTATGTAGATGCATTTTGTAAGGTTACCAAGCTCCAGGTAAAAATTGGGTCACTTTAACATTCATTTCATGCATGAGTGACTCAAGTTAAAGTTTTTGTAAGAGTTCAGATCTTGGATATTACAACTCATAGAGGAATAATATTTTGTGTGTAGATGCTTCTTGTAAAGTTATGTAGCACCATATAAAAATTAGGTTACTTTGACGTACATTTCATGCGTAAATGAGTCAAGTTAAAGTTTACTACAACTGGTAGAGGAATAATATTTGTCTGTAGATGCATCTTGTAAAGTTACTAAGCTCAAGATAAAAAATAGACAACTTTGACCTACATTTCATGCATGAGTGACTTCAGTTAAAGTTTGTGTTACAGTCTGGATCTCAGATACTACAGCTTGTAGAGGAATAATATTTTTTGTGTGTTGATGCATCTTGTAAAGTTATGGAGCATCAGATAAAAATTAGGTCTCTTTGACCTATATTTCAAGTTTGAGTGACTCAGGTTTAAGTTTTTGTAAGAGTCCAGATCTATGATACTGCAACTTGTAGACAAAATACTATTTTTCTACTATTTATCTTAGTTTTGTAACTTTACAAGACAAATTTACAAATTTGTCTTGTAAAGTTACAAAACTAAGATAAAATTAGGTCACTTTGACCTATGTAACATATATGGGTGACTTAGGTTTAAGTTTTTGTAAGAGTCCAGATTTCGGATTCTACAACTTATATATTCAGGCTCAGGGGACAATATTTTATGATACACATACCCGGTACATCTGTCAAAATTGTGATAACTTACACATATATAAAAAAAAGTCTGTATACTCACAACTGGCACTAATTAGCTCACCTGGCCTAAAAGTCCATGTGAGCTATTGCCATCACTTGCCATCAGTCCGGCGTCTGTCGTCCGTCCGTCGTAAACTTTTTTCAAAAATCCTCTCCTCTGAAACTGCTGTGCCAATTTTAACCCAACTTGGCCTGAATCATCACCAGGGTATCGATTCAATATTGTGTTCGATTAGTCCAAGGACCAAACATCATGGCTGCCGTTACTAAAAATAGCACATAGGAGTAAATTGCTGATTTTGGTAAATAACTCAAAAACCATTACAGATATCAAGAATCTGACAGAGGTAAACATTATCAGCATGACAAGATCTACCTTCCCTGCAATTTTGAAGAAAATCTGAACCAGTTTTGAAGTTATTGCCCTTTTTCCGTAAAAATTTCTAAATTTTGATATTCTTTATTTTTATGCCCCCGGATCTGTAGATCGGGGGCATACTGTGAAAGTACCATTGTTCGTGGGGTTCCAATTTTCCTGGATTTCGTGGTTCACTTCAACCACGAATTTAAGTACCAACAGAATAGTGATATTTATAGAAACCACGAAAATTGATGTCCACGAATAAAAGTACTTCCACAGTATTGTTTTTGCCCTGTCTGTCTGTATGTATGTATGTCTGTCTGTCTGTCTGTCTGTCTGTCTGCAACTTTAACCTGGCTCATAACTTTTAAACCAGTTGTGATAGAACTTTCATATTCTGTATGTATATTGATCATGTGAAGCTGAACATCGTTATGCAAATTTCACTAAGGTCAGGTCAAAGGTCAAGGTCACAGAGGTCAAAAGGTCAAAATCTATATTTTGCTATAGCTCATTAATTACAATTGATAGAGGCTTGGTATTGTATATGTGAATAGATCTAATAAAGCTTAATACAAATACACCAAAAAAATTTGGGTCAGGTCAAAGGTCAATGTCACTGAGTGCAAATTTGAAAACTTCAACAAAAACTTTAACATTGCCTATATCTTTTCAACCAGATGTGGTAGGTCCTTCATATTTGGCCTGTATATTGGTCATGTGAAGTTGAACACAATTATGCAAATTTCACTAAGGTCAGATCAAAGGTCAAGGTCACAGAGGTCAAAAGGTCAAAATCTAGATTTTGCCATAGCTGGTTAATTACAATTGATAGAGGCTTGATATTATATATGTGAATAGATCTAATAAAGCTCAATACAAATATACCAAAAAATTTGGGTCAGGTCAAAGGTCAAGGTCACTGAGTGCAAATTTGAAAACTTCAACAAAAACTTTAACATTGCCTATATCTTTTCAACCAGATGTGATAGGACCTTCATATTTGGCCTGTATATTGGTTATATGAAGCTGAACAGCATTATACAAATTTTAATAATGTCAGGTCAAAGGTCAAGGTCACAGTGGTCACAAGGTCAAAATATAGAATTTAACTATAGCTGGTTAATTCAATTGCTAGAGGCTTGATATTTGATATGTGAATAGATCTAATGAAGATTAGCACAAATCCATAAAAAAAAATCAGTCAGGTCAAAGGCCAAAGTCACTGAGTGCAAATTTGAAAACTTTAAAAATTGCCTATACCTTTTCAACCAGATGTGATAGGACCTTCATATTTGGCCTGTATATTGATCATATAAAGCTAAACAACATTATGCAAGTTTCATTAAGGTTAAGGTCACAGAGGTCAAAAGGTCAAAATCTAGATTTTGCTTTTAGCTCTTTAATAATGATTGTAAGAGGCTTGATATTCTTCATGTGAATAGTTCTACTTGAGCTTAGTATACAATTGTCTACTTAACCTTAATTTCTAGTTGTTGCAATTTTAGCAAGTTTGTATTGTAGACATGGTTGCTACCAGTGGCATAGTGTTTCACAAACACATCTTGTTTATCACAAAAACTATAAAAGATAGAGGCCAACTTAAAATTGCAAAAATGTTCAGCATATCAGATAATTTTGAAGAAAATCCCAAAACCCTTGTAGAAGTTGTTTCCCTTTTTCACGGAATTTTCAAATTTTCATATTTTGTCGTCTTTTATTTCCCTAACAAGAGAATATGAAGGTTAAGTGTAAATTGATAAAATGTTTGCCATGCTGTGGCGACTTCAAAACTGGTGTATAAAATTGTTCGTTGACCGCCATTTTCAAAATGGCCACCCAAAAAAAAGGCGGGAAAATTCAACATTGTCTGATTTCAATAAAATTTGGTTTCCGAATAGATCTTGATGTTGCGACGTCAAAACTGGTGTTGAAAATTGTTCATTGACCGACATTTTCAAAAAGGGGGTAAAATTCAACATTGTCTGATTAAAATGAAATTTGGTTGTCCAAATAGATATTGATGTTTCGACTTCAAAACCATTATTAAAAACTGTTTGTTGACTGCCATTATCAAAATTGCTTCCTAAAAAGGCAGGAAAATTCAATATTGTCCGATTTCAATGAAATTTGGCTTTCCAATTGGATGTTGTGACTTCAAAACAGATGCTGAAAATTGTTTGTTTACTGCCATTTTCAAAATGGCCACCAAAAAAGGGCGGGAAAATTCAAAATTGTCCCATTTCAATGAAATTTGGTGTCTAAGGGGATATTGATGTCACTACTTCAAAAGTGGTGTTGAAAATTATTTGTTGACCGCCATTTTCAAAATGGCCACCAAAAAAGGCGGGAAAATTCAAGATTGTCCTATTTGAATGAAATTTGGTTTCCAAATAAATATTGATGTGGTAACTTTAAAAAGTTTTTGGTGTGGTAACTTAAAAATTTGGTTTTAAAAAGTGTTGTTGACCACCATTTACAAAATTATGTCTCAAGTTGAGAGTCAATGGCCAGGTCTAGCAAGTATGTTTTTGTCAAAAAAGCCCAACAAAGAAATAAAGTAAAACACTATCACTCTTTAAATACAGTTTAAGATATTGGTGGTGTTTGAGCTACTAAAGTTTGAGAGACTTAAGTTCAACTGTATAACTTACAATGTTAGCTTTTTTGTGGCAACTGAAAGCCAGGTGAGAGAAACAGGCTCCTGGAAGCCCCTAGTTAACTCGATGTGGCCTTTCAAACATTTTTGCTTCTACATGTAAGACAATATTCCCATACAGGGGTTTGAAGTCTTGTTCAATTTGACAGTTTCTAGTACATTCATAGACTTGCAAGTTGCATAAAAAATATGAAATACATAATGTCATAAACAGAACATGTGAATGTCATAATCACCTGAGATTTCATGTTTTGCCAAGAAATTGTTTCATATTCCTCAGATGTCACGTTTTAGCGGGAAATCGTTTTGAATTGCAATTTTATTATGAATTCTTAATTCTTCATGCCACATGACAAGAATTGACAGACATTATCATACCCGCCACAAACAAAGTTTGGGGGGTATATAGGAATCACCCTGTCTGTCTGTCTGTCTGTCTAAATTGTCCGTCTGTCCGTCTGTCCACACTTCTCGTAAGCGCAACTCCTCTTAAACCGCTTAAAGGATTTTTATGAAACTTTACACAAAGGAAGGACACTATATGGAGATGTGCATGAGAGAATATAATTATTGTCCGAAAACAGGAAGGGGAGATAATTTGACTTAGACTTTTTGTTGATTCCCTATGTATGGGTTACCTCGTAAGCGCAACTCCTCTTAAACCACTGGAAGGAATTTTTATGACACTTTACACAAAGGAAGAACACCATATGTAGATGTGCAGGATGGAATATAATTATTGTCCGTAACCAGGAAGGGGAGATAATTTGACTGACTTTTCTTTGATTCCCTATGTATGGACTCCTTGTAAGCGCAACTCCTCTTAAACCACTTGAAGGATTTTGATGAAACTTTACACAAAGGAAGAGCACTATACGTAGATGTGCATGAAGGAATATAATTATTGTCCGTAACCAGGAAGGGGAGATAATTTGACTTTGACTTTTCGTTGATTCCCTATGTATGGGTTACCTAGTAAGCGCAACTCCTCTTAAATCACTTGAAGGATTTTAATGAAACTTAAGACAAAGGAAGGACACTATATTGAGATGTGCATTAAGGAATACAATTATTGTATGAAACCAGGAAGGGGAGATAATTTGAGTGTGACTTTGTCGCGCAGGCGAGACATAGCGACCATAGATTCCGTCGTCAGCGTCTGCGTCAACATTGGGTTAACCCAAATGTTAACTTTTTTTGAACTTTAATAACTTTCTAAAATCTTGCTCAATAGCATGGATTTTTTGACACAAAATTAAGTATAACTTCATTATTGAATCCCAAGTATAATTTTGAAAAAAAATAATTCCAATTTTTCCATATTTTGCCATTTGTTGGACTTAGTTTTTTTTCAATAATTTTTTTTTGTTTTCACTATATCACCTACATGCCATAGAGAGAAGATGATTGGTAAGTGATTACATCTTTAGTAGTAACCAACATCCATACCAGAATTATGTCACCTTGACCTATATTTTCTGCATCAATGAATTTGACTACATTTTCATTTTGGTCCATAATATCAACAAAGCTTAAACAGAATCGGAACTTAGGAATTTAATTTTGACATAGAATTGTTGCATGTAGTCTATAGATAAGCATTTAACTTTCAGGATTTTATTCCGGTTCCAACTTCGGTAAATTTCCTGAAAATGTCCAAGACTAACAATTTTTGGAATTTTTTAATACAATCAAATATTTTAGCAATTTTTCATACCAGACATAATTCTGAAAACTTAAGAATTAAAAATATTGTTCCAATTTTGGTAAATTTCCTGCAACTCTCAAAGACGAGCAGTTTTTGGGAATTCTTGTTAGCAACCATGCTTTTTGATTGAATTTTAGTGAAAACATAAATTTTCAATGCCTACATTTAAAAAATTTTGATTCCATTTTTGGTAAATTTTCCTGATAATCTCAAACTGAGTCAAAGACGAGCAATTTTTGGAAAATCTTGTGAGCAACCATGCTTTTTGGATGAATTTTTGTTAAAACAAATATTTCCAATGTTTAAATTTCAAAAATTATTGGTTCCAGTTTTGAAAAATTTCCTGATACTCTCAAAGACCAGTTATTTCATAGCATTTTTAGTATATGCCAAATTATAATGAAAGCAGAGTGAGCAGGCGAGACACCAGGTTCCGCGGAACCTTTACAAATTATTTCTAAGAAATAATTTAAAGCGTAGATATTGTGAAGTCAAGTTGTGGGAGATGCACACTTTTTCATTGTAATCCTCTTGAAAAGTTGTTTTCAAAGTGTTGTAATGATATTTCTCTAATCGTAATGATTCTTTTGTAAAATGTCAAATAGGCTAAAAAAAGGGTGAATTTTATATTTGTCTGATTTCTACAGAGTATTTTCATTGGAACCCTTGTGAAAAGTTCTTTCTTGAA
>MJUU01073783.1:63579-79319 GCA_002080025.1 Modiolus philippinarum | reverse complement strand
TTTCCAGCGAATGTTGAAACATTTGGGGAATTTTCTTTACAAATATTAACCGAACATAGTAAACCCGAGAAACCAAAAGTAAATTTTCGTACAGGAAAAATGAAAGTACTTAAAACTATTGATATAGGCAAAAATTTTACATTTGGAATCTTTGTAAATGATTTCATTATATTTTCCGATTACTCCAATAACCGAATTGTGAAATACAATAATAATTATACATACATTTCACAACTGTCATTACAAACGACAGTAAGTGACACAACTCATGTAGAAGAAAACACTGTGGCTGTGGCGGCAGCTTCTTCTAACAAAATATACATGGTAGATATAGAGGCGATGACATTAGTAAAAACAATTACAGCTCCCTGTACTGTATACGGATTACAGTACGCTGATGGATACTTCATTGCTGCTTACAATGACACGTTGACTTGGATATCAGTAACGGGACAGAAGATAAAGGAACGGAACACAAAAGGAAATACGTATTGTATCTGTCATCTTGGGAAGGATGGGTATATACACGCTGATGGTGGTCAGTCGGTGTCCATGACAAAGGACGAAAACACAATATTTACTTACACAAATCAGACTCTGAACAATGTCAGAGGAATAGATGTAGACTTTGAGGGAAATATATATATTGTAGGATGTTCTTCCGAAAATATTCACCAGTTAACAAGTACAGGGAAACACATCAGAACGATAACTACTAAAGATTATGGAATTGAAGGACCCTTGAATATACGTTTTAAACCAAACAGTGCTGCATTTGTACTTACATCATATAAAACTGGAAAAGCATACATATGTTATATTGAGTGATACATCATACATAATTCTCTTTGTATACTGTCGTTAAAAGTTTGTGAAAAGCTGTTGAAAATGTTAATTTTAGAAGTATAGCCCTGATTTTCTTTCAGATTTCAGAATAAAAACAACAGTGTTGTCATACAAAAACGAATCTGTGATTTTTTTTAATATATATATCTTTTTTTTATGCAGAAATAAGAACAATGAATTTGTTTTTAATTAGATTTATAAAAAATTCTAGAATAGAAAGTAAAGTTACTCAGAAGAGTGATTCTACAGATATTTCTTACGAGACCATATATTAAAACTTCTGCTGAATTACTACGGTACTTGTTCCTCCAAAAGTATACAAAGATTAGAGTTCTGGAATGTCATTTTTGTTTGATTTGTTGGATTTGTTTGTTCCTCGTAAATCTTGATATTTGTCAATGCGTCAATTAATTAACCAAACTTACAGTTAACTTCGGTATTTTGTTATCTGTTACCACTGGGTCGATGCCTCTGCTGGTGGACTGTTAGTCCCCGAGGGTATTCATCGGCCCAGTACAATGAACTGCGACCAAGTTCGGCACAAATAGGTAACCAAATTATTCACGTGCTCAACAAAACTCTTTCGAAGTTGTTACAATCATTTTCATTGGTAGCAAAATATGTATACAACCAATCGTGTTTTCTGACCATAACAATGACCAAATAAGGAAATGGAATTTACGTTTTACTACCAATAGTTAAACAATAGCACGTGAAGTACTATCGTATAAAATAATCTACACAAATGGAAGAATAGTGGTAAAAAAGATGTATATTGGCTGATTCAGGGTGTTGAGGGTTAAACCCTTTTACTTGGAAATTTTATTCACTTCTTGCAGAAGTTGAGCAAAATCTCTTCTTCTTGTACTCAGTTGAAATACCCCCTTTTTATTCTGGATCTGCCGGTTGAAAGAGAGTTTTATATGTAATATCTTGGTGCGATTCGGGTGCTTGTATATTGTTGAAAAAATATGCAGTGGCAAAAGTTTTTTGAATAAAATATTTACTCTGAAAAAAAGATGGGTCAGAGTCCGAGGCAGGAGTTCCGGGGATTGGAACCTCCCCTTTTCTGGATTCCCTCTAAATTTCGTGCAGAATTTAGACAAAAAATTGATGAAAAGAAATGGCAAAAATATCGACTGGAACCCCCCCCCTTTTTTTTCCGGAATCCCATTGGAACCGACTTTTTCGAAGATTGGGTCTGCCGGTGATTATTGGTTATGGGATAGCTCAAATATTCAAATATCTTGTACAACTGTAAAATACAACTAGATCTCTTAGTTTGTTTTCAGAAAATTATACCTTGTTTTAGGGAAAGTCTTGCATCCTACGCGTAGGCCAAAGAACTGTATTTTAATAAATTTGCAAGTCCAGTATATCAAAACAGTTTTTATTTTAAGGAAGCAGTTTTCAGCGGGATTCAGATCTGGGGAATATGTTGGTGACAGGCATATTCCATTCTTCTGTTTCCTCCCCTGGCCCCCCTCCCAAAAAAATATAATTTCACAAAATCACCGCCCAAGAACTTGTTCTGCTTGATTGTGGCATCTTGCATATTTATCTACTAAATCTAACTACATATCAGACCGACCAAAGCTGTCTACGTATTTCAATTGAAAAATGAGGAGGTAAGACTTGTCCGCCTATTTCTGAATAGATTGTAATGGAAATTCGTAGAGGGGCCAGACTACTCCGCGTTTGTATATTTCTTAGTGGTAGGGGTGGGATTGATATTAAAATCAGTTATTGTGAGACGGGAAAACAAAGACGTTCACTTGCAAATTCAACAACTACATTGTATACTCCCGGGGGAGGGGGTAACTTCCATTATTTTTTTATACGGGGATGTGCCAAAAATTTGGGTATAGTTTTTTAGCATGAAATATATAAATTTCGGTGTGTTTTTAAACCAACTGTATATAAGTTTCATTAAGAAAAAATAATTTATATAAATTTTGGTATCAAAAAACCAAAAAGGGCAATTATTATTTATAAGACAGCGGAATTATTTTCTTTAAATGTACAATAACAAACGTACTTAATGCTTTGTATCTTTGATTTTTTTTTATGAGTTTCATGTTAAAACAATGGTATTTGATATATTCGGGTCCTAGATTTAGTGTTGTTATATAAATTTAGGGTATGTTCACGTACGGGATTATATAAATTCGGGGGCATGTTTCGAGATCGATTTGGCATATTCCTACCAAAAATTATTCCAAGTACCACCCCCAGACTATACTAGTGCGACAATGGGAATGATACAAAATTGACACAAGCAGAGATAATTATAGGACTTGATCCCCGTTTTATAAAACATACCTTTCGACTATCAGTAGATCCAGCCACCTCCCCTTAAAAATAATACTCTAATGGCCAACCACAAAACTCTTTAAACATTTTTTTTCGACCTAAAAATAACTGGTAAAATCCAAGATTTCCGCCACGATCCAACAAAGTTCAACAAACAAGCGCCTCATCCTCGTTGAAATTACCGAGTTAAATGAAACAAACTTGCCATAGTCCTTGGTGGTCTCTCCTAAAATAAATGGAATACCATCGGTCTATGTTGTATGTTGTAAAAAAATGTATAATTTTGATTCGGACTTTTGTTGTCACTTTTATTTATCAGTATTCTGGAGGAATATTTTAAGATATGAAAAAAATGCCTCTTTAATCCCTAGCGATTTATCGCTTATGTCGTTTCGTACAAGAATATTTTAAAATATGAATACTTTGCCTATCTAACAGATTTGCTGGCCTATGTAACTGAGATTTGCTAGTTATGTCGGTTACTTCCCGTCAAGTTTCAAACACTCATGTACTTGCACAGAATACGCCAGAAAGCCATTACATTTATTGGAAAAATATTTTATCTTGATCGTAATGTAAGTCAAACCATTTAACATTTGCTAAGAATAAAACTTATTATAAAAATTTCGGTAATTTAAGGAGATACGAAAGAAATCACGTGCACGTTCTAATTATGGTTTCTCACTTCAGTGCAAGCCCCGCCTAGTTGTTATCCTCAAGCCAATGAAAGTAAACGTTACATTTTTGCTTACAAACAATTTGTGGAAACTTTCTCAAGAAACATTCCAACGCTAAGCTTGCTTGCAGTTCAGTGTAGTCAGTACTTCGGTCCTGACTCGAAAGCCAATTTTATTTACAAACTTGCAATATCTAAATCTTTGTAAATTATGTTGAAAACTAAGGAGTATCTCCCTCAAGCAAAGCTCTGTCATTAGCTGATTTTGGCTTTCCATTCAGATCATATTTGATTATTTTGTCTCTATCAGTTTGGAAACATCTTTGAGTTTATGGTCTTCCAATTGTTTAGATTTTATCTGCACTGATGAGACATTAGTTGTCGAAATGGCCATATGCAGAAACTAAATTGACAGTCAACTTCGGTATTTTGTCATTATTAATCACATCATTGTTACTAATACAAGCATAAATATGGAACAGTTACTTAAGTTATTCCTCTTTTACTTATAAATGCATATGTTACATTTATGTTACTGTCCAATGGATATGTTACACCTCTGTTACTTATGCAAGCATATGTTACACCTCTGTTACTTATGTAGGCATATATATGTTACACTACTGTTACTTAAGCATGCATATGTTACACCTCTGTAACTTATACAAGTACAATGTATATGTTACACCTCTGTCGCTTATGCATCATATATAACATCTCTGTTACTTATGCAAGCATTTGTTACACCTCTGTAACTTATGCATGCACACGTTATCCAGCTGCTACTCATACATGTATATGTTACACTACAGTTACTTATGTATGCATATGTTACACTACAGTTACTTATGTATGCATGTGTTACACTACTGTTATTTATGCATGCATATGTAACAGCTATGTCACTTATGCATGCATATAATACACCTCTGTTACTTATGCATGCATATGTTACACCTCTGTACTTATGCTTGCATATGTTACAGCAGTTTGAGGCCTTAAGGTATCTAGGACATTTAGATAAATCAAATACATTATGTAAACTAGAAATGGTGCCATCAGAAATGATGGCCATCCCCGAACTCCCTGTTTGACACAGAAAACAGTTGTTATAGACACTGGGCGTAATTTTCCTCAACAATTTGGAATTCAAATTATGGATAATCACTATATTTACTAAACAAAAGGCTCTCAAAAGCCTGTATCGCTCAACTGGGTCATGGCTGACATAGAGAGATAATGGTATTTCCAGTAAGGTCCAGAGTTTAAGCTATGTTCACTTCTAGAAGCAACCATGGATTGGAATTTAAATTTTAGCAGAATGTATTTTTTCCAAAATTTCAGTATTCTTGTTTGGTGTCAATGGCAACTGAAAGCTCAATCATCCATTATAACCCATATCAGACCCCCATTCAAAAAAAAATGGGGGCAGGGGTTCCCCTTATAATCTATATAATACATATTGCTGAAATTAAATACATTTTGAGCCCCCTTTAAAAAATGGGCAAAGGTTACTCCATAATCTAGTTTATACATATTGCTGAAACTGTAAATAAAATATGTAGCGGTATACTTTTTTTCTTCTAAATTTCAGTGTTCAGTTGTTTGGTTTCCTCCATCCATTACAACCTATATCGGACAACAATTCAAAAAAAAATTGGGCATGGATTCCCCTTAAATTCAAAGTAATACATATGGCTGAAATCAAAGCATTCAGAGACCTTTTTAAAAAAAGTGGTAAACATTGTCCGCAATAAATTGTTGTAATTTTTGAAACTTTTTGAAACTTTTTATTTCACTAAAGGCCCCACATGAGGCATAATAGTACAACTTTACACATGTAAAATATGGAACAAACATATATACATATAAGAATTAGTATATGCAGATGGAAGTAGATAATGCAAATTACTAGTTATTAAATAGAGATATAACACGTTTGAAAAGAAAATTAAGTTTTTAACCTCCCTTAGCTAATTATCTCCCTTTCTAAAATTTTCACTTTTCTTTATATCTGTCTTTAAATTATAGACACTTTGATGTACATAATTAGAAATATTTGATATATATATATATTACAAGTTCTAGTAATAAAAAGAATATTTCTGTATGAACAATAAACTTTTGTAGCTATTTTTGTCATTGAATCATTTTAGGCTTGAATGTGTTTCACATTTAACCGAAGGTGTGTCCTTCTGGCCGTCACCTTGTACTGTAAGGACTTAAGGACCTTTCTTGGACAGGACCATCTAACCACTATTGTGACAAAGTTTGGCTCAATAATTACACTTGACTAGTAGTTTCTGAGCAGATCTTTTAGTTTATTTTTAATAGTGTCAAATTTAAACTATATTCCCCACTGGCGGCCATCTTTGATGAGGCATAGACCTGTCGGATACCTTTTTTGAAAGGCATCATCACAGGACCATTGTGACTAAGTTTGGTTTTTATTGGACAAGTAGTTTCTGAGAAGAAGATCTTTGAATGTGTTTTGCCATAGGGACAAATGTTAAAACTATGTTTCCCTCTGGCGGCCATCTTGGATGAGGTATGGACCTGTCGGATACCTTTTTGGGAAGGGAGCATCTAAGGACCATTGTGACTAAGTTTGGTTCTAATTGGCCTAGTGGTTTCAGAGGAGAAGATCTTTGAATGACAAGTTTACGATGGACGGACGACGGACACCAGGTCATGGCAAAAGCTCACCCTGGCATAGCCAGGAGAGCTAAAGGAAGACAAGGATATATGGTTGCTGGGAAGAATTTCCAAAAATAAGAGGTCTTTATTAGACTTTCAGAAAGTTTACCAAAACTTGAATCAAATATTTTGGAAGAACCAATTAGTGAAAATTTTTTTCCTAATTCAATCAAATTATTAAAGTATGGTTGCTAGTAAGAATTCCAAAAATAAGTGGTCTTTGAGACTTTCAGGACGTTAACCAAAATTGGAATCAAAATTTTTGGAATCCAATATATGAAAATTTTGTTCAAAACAAAACAAATTCTAAAAGTATTGTTGCTAAGTAGAATTCCAAAAAGATAAGTGGTCTTTGAGACTTTCAGGAAATTTACCAAAATTGGAATCAAATATTTTTGATATCCAATTGGTGAAAATGTTTGTCCTAATTGAAACAAATTCTAAAAGTATGGTTGCTAGGTAGAAATTCAAAAAATAAGTGGTCTTTGAGACTTTCAGAATATTTACCAAATTGGAATCACATTACAGAATTCTAAGTATTCAGAACTTTATTTTTTTCTAAACACTTCCAAAAAATAGGAGATCATATGCTAAAAGTTCAAAAATATGAGTCTTTGACACTTTCAGGAAATTTACCAAAGCTGGAAACGAAATCAAAATTCTGAAATCTTATTGCACATCTGCAGACTATATGCTACAATTCTATAACAAAATTAAATCCATAAAACCAAAAATGTGGGAGGACAACCTCACATGAGTTAAAATTGACATCTTGGGCCTCTTGTTTGCACCAAGACCAATATAAAAAATCTTAAAGCTTATGGCACATCTGCAGCATATATGTAACAATTCTATAACAAAATCAAATACATAATTCCAAAAATGTAGGAGGAGTTCCACTGACTCGAGCTCACATGTGTCAAAATCGATATCTTGGGGCCTCTTGTTTGCACCAAGACCAATATCAAAAATACGAAAGTTTATTGCGCATCTGCAGCATATATGCAGCAGTTCTATAACAAAATCAAAACACTAAATCCAAAAATGTAGGAGGAGTTCCACTGACTCGAGCTCACATGTATATAATAGACATATTGGGCCTCTTGTTTGCACCAAGACCAATATCAAAAATCCGAAAGCTTCTTGCGCATCTGCAGCATATCTGCAAAATTCTATAACAAAATTAAAACACAAAAATGTAGAAGGAGTTCCACTGACAAGCTTCATCTAACAGACAGACGGGACCAAAACAATATCCCCGCACTTTTCTTAAGAATGCTATCTATTAATGATGGTATAAATCTGAGGACTGTGTAAGTGAACACTATCTTAAAACTTTACTCCACGTGCACCATCTTTGGTATTCATCTAGTTGTTTCTAAATAATAGTTTAATTGTCAGATTGTTTTTGCAATTTGAGACTGTTTTGTATTACTGTTGTTCAAAGAACAAAGTCAATTACGTTTTTAAGATTAAATAAAAAGAGTCTAATGGATAGCCTTATCAAAGCAGGACCTTTAATTACATGTTGCATATGTAAAACGTTTACCCAAACAATGCAATATTTATATTCCTGTCAGTATATAATAACATTGGACTTTATTCTAGATCAGTATAGTCTGAACTAGTCTGAACAGGTTAATACATCAAAGTTCAATGTTAAAAATTAATCTACACATCTGGTTTATCAGCAAAGAAGAGCAATACTCGTTCATCGCTGTGACTGGCTACCTTGCGTTTTTGCTTATAGATGCAACATCATATCGCATACATTATATACAGTTTTCCTTCATATTTTTTTAAATTTTTCAGTGCATTTCATATTAACATGGTCTCCATTAAAAAATCCGCAGAGCTTATTATTGTCAGATTTTCATACAAGTTTTTCTGTTAAAACAGCTTGACAATAAGTTTCCTTCTATAATTTATATACAATTTTTGGTCATGGTCATGATTTAAATACAATTTGAAATTTCGAACTGACTTCAAAATTTCATTTAGTTATCAAGTAAATTTTGACACCAAAGTTATATACTTCTGTTTATAGAACTACAACACCAAAAATCATATGAAAATTATATTGATTGATTGATTAGTTAGAGTTTAACGTCCAATGAGCAATATTTCAGCTATATCAGGACGAGAACAAGTTAATCAATTCAAAAAATTGAAAGTATCAGAAGAAAGAAATAAAGATGGAAGGGACAACCTGGGCAACGACTTTTGACTGCCACTGGAAAATTGGAGAAATGGGTAGGGGCAGGAAATTTAGCCTTCCATACGACACCCAGTGCGTCTGCTCTCTTTAGAAAAATATAGAAGGGGTCTTTATACTGCATGGAGCGTGGCATTTCTCGACACAGTTTGGCTACAATGGTTTGCGGTCAGGCTTTCCGTATTATGACCTGACTACCCCGGATAGATAGGGCATTCCCCTATCCACCACCTGGGGACGCGCCCGGCAGCTCTGTAGCCGAAGCCCCTGAAAACCGATTCAGGTGCCGGGTGAAAATTATAAGAAGAAACTGAAAGCCAAGCTTTTTTAATGATATAACTTTTAAGAAAATAGGACAAAATATTATAAGCTATGCAGAATTTTTTAAATGGAGATCCTTTAAATATGAGATGCACTGCAGATTTTCAAAATAACGAATACTTTTGACCCAAGACTGTATTATTCAATTGCAAATATCTTCAGTCAGTTGAATGATACAGTCTTGGGTCAAAAGTATTCGTTATCCATAATTGATTCTGGTAGTTCGGGAAGTTTGAGTTTGATTTTTCTTCCATAGTGCGACAGTTTTTTACCAGCAAACTAGGCTCCTTGGGCTTGCCGGCAATTTAGCGGCGAGCACCCCTATACCCATCTTTCAAAAATACGTATTGTCATTTTCTCTCCTTTTAAGATTGTGGTCATGGAGTTAGTAATCTACCTTTATTTGGTTTTATTCGTATGTTTATTGTTCTATAGGGAAACGAGACAGATAAAGGGGATATTTGGGTACCCATAAACCGGTTTCTTTTGCTAATGCCGGTGCCAAGTCCGGCTATCCCGAGTTCCTATCGTTGTTAACGTTTGTCCTATGTCTTGTTTGTGTTTTTCCTGTGTAGTTCCCTAGCAGATTGTGGCATGTGACTGTAATATTCAGCCATTGTAGATGTTTCCTGTTATCCCCTTTGTTACATAAACTTTAGGCCATTAAGGTACTTTGTTTTCCATAGCTGTTTCTGATGTAAGGTTAAGGCCATTAACTAAGGTAATTTTTGTCCATAACTGATTATGGTGTAAGGTTAAGGCCAAATAGGTAATTTGTTATCCATAACTGATTCTGCCATACGGTTAAGGCCATTACGGTAACTTGTTGTCCTTAACTGATTCTGGCGTAAGGTTTAGGCCATAAAGGTAATTTTTGTCCATAACTGATTCTGGTATAAAGTTTAGGCCATGAAGGTAATTTATTTTCCATAACAGAATCTGGTGTTAGGTTTAGTCCAATAAAGAAATTTGTTGCCCATCATTGTTTCTGATGAAAGGTCCAGGCCATTAAGGTAATATGTTATCCTTAACTGATTCTGGTATAAGGTTTAGGCCATTAAGTTAATTTTTGTCCATAACTGATTCTGGTGAATGGTATATGCCATTAAGGTAATTTGTTGTCCATAACTGATTCTGGTGAATGGTCTATGCCATTAAGTGATTTGTTGTCCTTAACTGCTTTTGGTATAAGATTTAGGACATTTATGTTTTCCTTAACTGAATCTGGCGTAAGATTTTTTTCATTACGGTTATTTGTTGTCCTTTACTGAGTTTGTTGTATGGTAAGTGAGAACCGAACCGTCAATTCAAAGCAAATAATCCTAGGACAATGGCAACACCGGAAACAACAAAGAGACAGATTACGACACAAAAACAGAAAAATGAAGACACACACACACACATTAAGATAAACAACACGGACCCAAATAAAAAACCATGGGTGAGATTACGTGCACCGGCAGACTACCTGTCTCTTGCTTCTTAAAAGACACCCGCGGTGTTGAACATGTCAAATCCGGTAGCGGAAACAACATCTGTTGTCATTTGGGAAACAGATATCCCATAGCGGTCCACAAGATGGTGATGTCGACCATAAAACTTCTGGAGGAATGACTTCAAGTTTTTGGTTACATACCTTTGTTTAAGCAGTCTATTTGTTAGCAACCGGGCTCAGTCAAGAAAGTCACGGTATCGACCACCGGCTCTTGAATAGCGAATTAGCTGGGAGATGTAAACTCCGAATGCCGGCGCTGTATGGATGTTGATACAAAGAAGTGTAAGGTTTAGACCATTAAGATAATTCGTTGTCCCTGATTCTTGTTTAAGATTAAGGTCATTAAGATAATTTGTTGTCCTTAACAAATTCTGTGGTAAAGTTTATTTCATTAAGGTAATTTGTTGTCCTTAACTAAGTATGTTAGGTTTAGGCCATTAAGGTAATTTGTTGTACTGAATCTGGTGTAAGGTTTAGGTCGTTGTGGTAATTTGTTGTCGTTAAGTAAGTCTGTGTAAGGTTAAGGCCATTGTGGTAATTTGTTGTCCTAACTAAGTATGTAAGGTTAAGGCCATTGTGGTAATTTGTTGTCCTAACTAAGTATGTAAGGTTAAGGCCATTGTGGTAATTTGTTGTCTTTAACTAAGTCTGTGTAAGGTTAAGGCCATTGTGGTCATTTGTTGTCCTTAACTAAGTATGTGTAAGGTTAAGGCCATTGTGGTCATTTGTTGTCCTTAACTAAGTATGTGTAAAGTTAAGGCCATTGTGGTCATTTGTTGTCCTTAATTAAGTATGTGTAAGGTTAAGGCCATTAAGGTAATTTGTTGTCCTTAACTAAGTATGTGTAAGGTTAAGGCCATTAAGGTAATTTGTTGTCCTAACTAAGTATGTGTAAGGTTAAGGCCATTGTGGTAATTTGTTGTCCTAACTAAGTCTGTGTAAGGTTAAGGCCATAAAGGTAATTTGTTGTCTTTAACTAAGTCTGTGTAAGGTTAAGGCCATGAAGGTAATTTGTTGTCCTTAACTAAGTATGTAAGGTTAAGGCCATTGTGGTAATTTGTTGTCCTAACTAAGTATGTAAGGTTAAGGCCATTGTGGTAATTTGTTGTCTTTAACTAAGTATGTGTAAGGTTAAGGCCATTGTGGTCATTTGTTGTCCTTAACTAAGTATGTGTAAAGTTAAGGCCATTGTGGTCATTTGTTGTCCTTAATTAAGTATGTGTAAGGTTAAGGCCATTAAGGTAATTTGTTGTCCTTAACTAAGTATGTGTAAGGTTAAGGCCATTAAGGTAATTTGTTGTCCTAACTAAGTATGTGTAAGGTTAAGGCCATTGTGGTAATTTGTTGTCCTAACTAAGTCTGTGTAAGGTTAAGGCCATGAAGGTAATTTGTTGTCCTTAACTAAGTCTGTGTAAGGTTAAGGCCATGAAGGTAATTTGTTGTCCTTAACTAAGTCTGTAAGGTTAAGGCCATGAAGGTAATTTGTTGTCCTGAACTAAGTCCGTGTAAGGTTAAGGCCATTGTGGTCATTTGTTGTCCTTAACTAAGTATGTGTAAGGTTAAGGCCATTGTGGTAATTTGTTGTCCTAACTAAGTATGTGTAAGGTTAAGGCCATTGTGGTAATTTGTTATCCTAACTAAGTCTGTGTAAGGTTAAGGCCATTGTGGTAATTTGTTGTCCTAACTAAGTATGTGTAAGGTTAAGGCCATTGTAGTAATTTGTTGTCCGAACTAAGTCTGTGTAAGGTTAAGGCCATTGTGGTCATTTGTTGTCCTTTACTAAGTATGTGTAAGGTTAAGGCCATGAAAGCTATTTGTTGTCCTTAACTAAGTATGTGTAAGGTTTAGGCCATTGTGGTAATTTGTTGTCCTTAACTAAGTATGTGTAAGGTTAAGGCCATTAAGGTAATTTGTTGTCCTTACTAAGTATGTGTAAGGTTTAGGCCATAAGGTAATTTGTTGTCCTTAACTTAGTATGTGTAAGGTTAAGGCCATTGTGGTAATTTGTTGTCCTAACTAACTTTGTGTAAGGTTAAGGCCATTGTGGTAATTTGTTGTCCTTAACTAGGTCTGTGTAAGAATAAGGCCATTGTGGTAATTTGTTGTCCTTAACTAAGTCTGTGTAAGGTTAATACCATGAAGGTTATTTGTTGTCCTTGAATAAATCTGTGTAAGGTTCAGGCCATTGCGGTAATTTGTTGTCCTTAACTAAGTCTGTGTAAGGTTAAGGCCATGAAGGTAATTTGTTGTCCTTAACTTAGTATGTGTAAGGTTAAGGCCATTGTGGTAATTTGTTGTCCTAACTAACTTTGTGTAAGGTTAAGGCCATTGTGGTAATTTGTTGTCCTTAACTAGGTCTGTGTAAGAATAAGGCCATTGTGGTAATTTGTTGTCCTTAACTAAGTCTGTGTAAGGTTTAGGCCATTGCGGTCATTTGTTGTCCTTAACGAAGTATGTGTAAGGTTAAGGCCATTGTGGTCATTTGTTGTCCTTAACTAAGTATGTGTAAGGTTAAGGCCATTAAGGTAATTTTTTGTCCTAACTAAGTCTGTGTAAGGTTAAGGCCATGAAGGTAATTTGTTGTCCTTAACTAAGTATGTGTAAGGTTAAGGCCATTGTGTTAATTTGTTGTCCTAACTAAGTCTGTGTAAAGTTAAGGCCATTGCGGTAATTTGTTGTCCTTCACTAAGTCTGTGTAAGGTTAAGGCCATTGTGGTCATTTGTTGTCCTTAACTAAGTCTGTGTAAGGCTTAGGCCATTGTGGTAATTTGTTGTCCTTAACTAAGTCTGTGTAAGGATTAGGTCATTGTGGTCATTTGTTGACCTTAACTAAGTATGTGTAAGGTTAAGGCCATTAAGGTAATTTGTTGTCCTTGACTAAGTATGTGTAAGGTTAAGGCCATTGTGGTAATTTGTTGTCCTTAACTAAGTCTATGTAAGGTTAAGGCCATTGTGGTAATTTGTTGTCCTTAACTAAGTCTGTGTAAGGTTAAGGCCATTGTGGTCATTTGTTGTCCTTAACTAAGTCTGTGTAAGGCTTAGGCCATGGCGGTAATTTGTTGTCCTTAACTAAGTCTGTGTAAGGATTAGGTCATTGTGGTCATTTGTTGACCTTAACTAAGTATGTGTAAGGTTTAGGCCATTAAGGTAATTTGTTGTCCTTGACTAAGTATGTGAAAGGTTAAGGCCATTGTGGTAATGTGTTGTCCTTAACTAAGTCTATGTAAGATTAAGGCCATTGTGGTCATTTGTTGTCCTTAACTAAGTCTGTGTAAGGTTTAGGCCATTGCGGTAATTTGTTGTCCTTAACTAAGTCTGTGTAAGGATTAGGTCATTGTGGTCATTTGTTGACCTTAACTAAGTATGTGTAAGGTTTAGGCCATTAAGGTAATTTGTTGTACTGATTCTGGTGTAAGGTTGAGGTCATTGTGGTAATTTGTTGTCCTTTACCAAGTATGTGTAAGGATTTGGCCATTAAGGTAATTTGCTATACTGATTCTGGTGTAAGGTTGAGGTCATTGTAGTAAATTGTTGTCTTAACTAAGTATGTGTAAGGTTTAGGCCATTAAGGTAATTTGTTGTACTGATTTTGGTGTAAGGTTTAGGTCATTGTGGTAATTTGTTGTCCTTAACTAAGTATGTGTGAGGTTAAGGCCATTAAGGTATTTTGTTCTCTACCAAATTTTGCAAATGATTTTTGGTATTTCAAATCTTTGATTATTATCTGGTGAAGATATACCAGTTGTCAAAATGGCCATATTAAAAAACTAAAATTTACTGCAATTTTAGTTGTTCCTAGTTTGGTGTATACGAAATAGGTTATAAATATTCACACTATTCAATTTCATACACATTTGCTCTTTCTGGTCCACCATTAGATTATCTAAAATATCTAACGAAAATAACCGACTATGACAATATCAGACTATTCGTTGGCATTGAAACTGGTGTCACGAGTGGAGAAGATCATGCTTGCCTTTCCGGAGCACCTGGAGATGAATCTTGTTTTTCTTTGGATTAACACAGCCAATGCTTTAGGTTCGGTTCGTTCTTGTTCATTCGTTATGTTGTCTTCACTTGCATTACATTCGCATTTTGCCATGATTTTTTATTAAAATTTTATCCCTTCTTTCATTTTTGGCTTGGTTTATTTGTTGGTGTATGTATTAGTATAACCGGTATTGAAATTTCAAAGACAAAAACAAAAGACAGAACAGAGAAAGACAAGAATAAAACTGAACAAGAAAGTGAGACAACACAAAAAGACACCATATAATTTACCGATGAAGATAAACAAAGAAACAAAATACCGTCACAATCCGAATGCACTATAATCACCAAAAAAAAAAAAACAAAAAAAAACATAAAAACAAAGGATATCCTTCAAAAAATGTTCTATAACATTGATCTCAACACAATAAGAATATTACATTTTTGGATTTTATAATCTGTGGTTATAAATGCAATTTTATGCGATTGGTGAACTTAATTAATGAGCGGTGTGCAAACAACACAACATTCCATGTTTGCGATTTTGTGAGTATTCGGTGAGTTAGAATAACTCAGTGTTCGTTATATTCAATTTCATACAACTTTGCTTTCCCTAATCCACCATCAGATTTTATAGAACATCCAATCAACATTTTTCCCGAACTCGTGAATGCCATGGAATATGGAAGTTCAATTCCGATGTTTCTGGTGTTGTAAGTTGTAACAGGATTTCCTGAATTATCAAGAACATGTAGAGTCACAAATAATAACACTATCGGAAGATGGCGACACTGTAATATCTACCGGTTTAAACGGCTTGGTTTCGGTGTTACTGTCGGGATGTCCATTGTATGTCCGTAAAACACCACCGTCTTGCCCAATTACAACTACTCTACACTTATTATCCTGGGATAATCGATCAACGACGAATATATTTCCATTAAGAGTACTGGTAATTCTTTCAGGATACGATAAAATGTTTTGTTTGTTTTTGTCGTATTCATGAATATTGATCTGACGTCCTTCCATATCTATTACAATGATGGCCCTTCTTCCAGTAAAGGGAAATATCATTCGTGGTCCGTCATAGTCTGCAGCTGTACCTACTATTAATTTATTGTCGTGTGAGACACAGATGTGGAGCTACACTAAATTTAGAATCAGTTATTTGACCTGTTCGTTCGTCA
>MJUU01073783.1:28305-41916 GCA_002080025.1 Modiolus philippinarum | reverse complement strand
GAATATCATCCTGAGGTAATAAGACAAGTTAATTTATCAGGATGACAATCAAGGTATTTCATCCAGAGATAATAATAAGACAAGTTGATTTATCAGGCACGGAATATCACCCCGAGATAATAAAATAGACAGGTTTATTTATCAAGATGTCAGTAGGGGGATATCAATCCAAGATTATAGTAAGTCAAGTTAATTTATCAGGATGATAGTCAAGGAATACCATCTTGAGATAATAATAAGGCAAGTTAGTTACCGTATTCGACCTTATTAGCACCCCTGCTCCAATTAGCGCCCCCTCACTGTATTTCATAGTCAAAATGCACAATCGCCCCCTCAAAACTCCCTAACTGCAAAAATTTACTTACGTTTATTTTCGGATGTACGAGTTTTGATCAGGTATATTATTGCCGTAATTTTAATAAACAGAATGTTTACATACCTCCCACGACTCCTGATGCCGAATTCGCATGATTGATCACTATTACTTTCTCGTTTCACCACGATTTTAACAACCGGAAGTTGAAGACACATTATAGAACTTCATAGCAATGACGGTAGCGGACATGCATAAATTCCTGTTTTTCCGATTCAATTAAGCGCACCTGTTTTTCAATTTTCTAAGCGCCCTGGGCGCTTATTGGGTCGAATACGGTAATCAGGATGGACTTCAAGGAATATCATATTAATCAGCAGTGTACACTGCACTTCTAGAAGAAGCTTCCAACCAACTTTTGTGTACTACAAACACACATCTGCAATTTTAACAGTTACTATAAATGCCTTCAGATTTTAAGAAATCCTCACATTATACAAAACAAGGACAAAATATTGGAAATGTAAGGACTTCGTGTTTTTGCAGATGCTCATTTCCACAATTTTTGTCTCTTCAGTGCAGACAAAAACCAAATATTTGGAAACCTAAAAGCTCAGAATTATACAATCAACATTAGACCTGTATATACTTATCTATTGATATATATTTCTGGTCAATCACCTTATAAAACAATTTGCCAGACACAATTGTTAGACTATATTGGATGAACAAGTGTCCTGGAAAAAATCCAATATTTCAAATTATGCTGAGAGGAATGGTTGTCAAAAAACGTCATCTTGTAGTGGTTTGGGAGAATGTGATATAACTACACAGAAAACATATGTACATATTGATAAGAATTTGTCTGGCATAAATTCAAAGAATTGCGTTTTTTTGCAGGGTTGAATTATAAAAATTAAATGTCATTTTGTAATGAAATCAATTTTGAAAATCAATGGGTCATTGTGAAAAAAAGTGTTATTTCCAATCTTTTACATTAACTCCCAGTTTGATATTTGTCGATATTTGAGATATAGAAATGTCATGGGTGGCATGTTACGAGTTTTATGCTAATTTTTCTTGCATTATCGTTTAAATTACAGATATATATTACCAGTATTTTTTTTAACTGATATCTTGGATGTTTTCCAGGTTTTCACCTGCAGTTTTGATGGGAATTGTAAGTTAGATACACACACGAGGAAGTTTTGTTCTGGATGCCGTTTGAAGAAGTGTTTTGATATAGGCATGCGTAAGGACTGGATTCTTAGTAAGTGGATAACAGCTTTGATATTATTATATGTTGTCTCTGGGTGAAAAAAACTAATCAAATTAAAGAGGTGATTTATAGCTTCCATCGAAAACAATGAGAAATGTACATCTGGCAGATGGTACAAATTATTTTAAGTTAAATAATGTTGTTTCTCAAGTCCTTGTAGCATCCATGGTACTTAAGACACTTGAAAGTTACGATTTTGCCATTTCCAACATTTTAAACATTTAGGGTTCAGCATTTGTTTCTATTTCTATTCCACTGTTGCCCACAACAACACATCGAATTGCTTCAGCAGACAGCCATATTGAAAACTCATGTCTTATTAAAGAGAATCGGGTACCACATACTGATAATAATGTGACCACAATAATAGGGTATAGGTTCTTTAGACTGGCTTATACATAGCATGCTATAGAGCCCCAAATATTGGTAGTCACAGAGAAAAGTGCCTTTTTTTTGTCTCACTTTTTTGGGCTGCAAAATAGCTGACGATGACAAAATAAAAGTCATATCACAAATTTAAATGGTGAATAAAAGGATATGGAGTAAATGCACATGAGACAAAGTCTCTACAAAAACATGGTAAAAAACAAGCAAAGGAACAACGCTTTTATTGTTGTTCTTCATCTTGAAGTCACCATGAGGCCTTCAACAATGAGCTTTGCTTATACCTCATAGTAAGTTCAAGACGGCCCCTAGCACCGGTTTAAGCGGAATTCTTTGCTAATTGTCGAGCAACGCTACATCCATGTCTTTCTTAGTCATGGGTGCGGGATTGTCAACAAACACCATTAAACTGGCAAAGTGCTCTTATTTTTCTGAAGGTTTTGTACCTCATGGGTCATTTCTTCTTACATAAGATGAACAGTTGGGTAAAAGCATAATCTGTGAGTAGGGTAATATCATTCTTAGGCCCCAAAATTGACATTTTTTCATGATTTTGCACTTTAAACCGGAAGTGGTGATGACACATGCACCGGAGGGACTGACACTTTCATCATGTGATAGATATGACATTGTAAAATTATTTTAAACCAATCTTGAGTACAAGGGATAAAGTGTTGCATTCTGGTTGCCCAGAAAAGGAGCCCATCCTCTCCAAAATGTGCAAATAATTTGCACTTTCAAATTTAACACCTACCGGCAAACTTGTCCTTTCTTGATATGTGATATTGTAGGAAATACCTATTTCTATGTTTCAAGTGCAGAAAACCCTATCTGGGTAGATTTTTGGACCTAGAGGTGTTTAATTGAAGTATGACTGCAACCCGTCAAGAGACGGGACCCCCAAGGTAAGTGTTAACATGACAGATTACACAGATGGTACTTTCGTAAAATTTTTAAGTTTGTTTCTCATGCTCATGATAATTTTTGTTGTTTATCATGTAAATTGACACATGCGTTTATGTATACCCCCTGTCTCATATATCATATAAATATACACAGGTGCAAATAGATATTTATCCCTGTCTTGTGAATATACATCAGACTTTCAATACTTGCTACTTTATATGAGCATTATGATTGTAGCAATGGGACAAGCCATTATTATATTGATAGGACAAGTTTTAATAGTAGGGTTAGGAAAAGGTATTACAGAAGAGTAAGGGAAAGGTATAAGAGAAGGGCTAGCGGAAGGTTAAATAAAAGGGTTAGGAAAAGCTTTAATATAATGGATATGGCAGGCATTTATTGCTATAACAGTAGAATAGGACACACTAAGATAAATGGACAGAACAAACTATAATAGTATGGACAGGACAAGCTGTGATAAAAGGGAGAGGGTAAGTTGTGATAGAAATGATGGGGCAAGCAATGACAGATGTGATCACTTGCTAATGAAGCAGAAATGCTCCATTGACATTGCAACTGACTTGTTGTTTTGTCAGCACAGCAAAGTATGGTATTCCACCAGCACAGCAGATTTTTTTTCCAGCCCAATTATATAGAAACAAAATTAGCTGTATTTTTTAAATATTGTAGGTGATGATCAACTTGCCAAGAGAAAAACAACACAAAAAAAAGAACCCTCATCTGTAAATGCCAAACAAATGAAAAAGGGAAAGGTTGAAGATCATCATGGAAACAGTGATGAAATTTCATCAACATACTTTTCTGAAGATTCTAGTAACAAAAGTCCGATGGATGAATATTCAACCCCTAAAAGTGACATGGAGGATGAAGATTATAGTGTACCATTGTGTGAGGAGTATCGAAAAGAAATAGAAAATTTGGAAGCACAGTATTCGCAAGTGTTTGATTGTGGTTACACAGAAGAACAAGTTCAGAAATTGACAAATGACCCAAGATCTCCTGATGAGCTCTTTAATATGACAGACATTTTCATACGCAGACTTATAAAATTTGCCAAACATATTCCAGAATTCAGGGCTCTGCCTCAGGAAGATCAGATCCATTTACTCAAGGTAAAATTCTTTTTTTAGATGCCCGTCGAAAGACGGACCCTCTGTTTATCCGTTCGTCCGTTAACTTTTTGGTTTCCGGAGAATTTTTCTGTAACCTCTTGACATATATGATTTGATATTTGGTATATGAGTATATCTAGGTGAGATACAGATCAGTTTAGAATTTGGTTTCGGTCGGTTGATTTTGTACAGAGTTATGGCCCTTTGACTTAGTGAAATTTTGAAAAATATTGGTTTCCTGGAGTTTTTTATGTAACTACCTGACATATTGATTTGATATTGGTACATAAGTATATCTAGGTGAGATACAGATCAAGTTTGAATTTGGTTCCAGTCGGTTGATTTGTACAGAGTTATGGCCCTTGGACTTGGTGAAATTTTGAATAATATAGGCGAGTTTTTTCTGTAACAGCTTGACATATAGATTTGATATTTGGAATATGAGTGTATATAGTTGAGATACAGATCAAGTTTTAGTTCAGTTCTGAGTGGTTGATTGCGTATGGAGTAATGGCCCTTGGACTTAGTAAATTTTGGAAAATAACAGTTTCTCTGCCTTTTCTTAACAATACGTGAATATGTTGATTTGATATATAGTATATGCTTGTATGTTTTATAACTTACTGATTAAGTTTAAATTTGGTTCCTGTTGAATGATTTTTGTGGACAGTTATGGCCCTTGGACATAATATTTTTTTGAAAATCCATATTTTTGTGCCTTTCTATGCAATAACTTTACATATTAATTTGATATTTGTTAAATGGTTACATCTTGGTAATGCACATATTCTGTTTGATTTTTTTCAATCAAAAATTTTGTTGTGGTCCAACAGTGCCATAAAGTTCGAGTTGACAGTGGACGGGCATATCATGCGCTCTTGGCCCAGCAGTTTATTTTATCAGTGTTTGATGAATTTGATTTCAGTGACCAATAGAAATATTTAGTGTGTCAAAAGTTTGCTGGATAAGAAGTCAAGGTTAAATTTGTGGCCTTGAAATAGTTAAGTTCCAATGCATTCCACAAAAATATTCCTTGGGCATGAGGGAAGGGAGAGGGTTAGAGAAGAGGGAAGGTGTCTGTCTTTCTGTCCTTTGATATACTTTTTGCGCATTTAACTCTTGTTAGTCAACAGCAAAATTATTATTAAATATTTCACATAAATTCCAATTTGATTAAATGATGTGAATTGAATCAGTCCAACTTTGATGGCTCAAAAACCCAAAGAGCCTATGAAGACAGTTCAAGTTAAAGGGGTGTTCGAGCTATCAAGGTCAAAGTCAGTAGGAACCAGAATAAGGGTTCAAGACATCCATTGTGTTCTAGTTATTGCAGTTCTATCCATTGTAGGTCTACTGTATAATTTAGTATTTCAGTAGCATCTCAACTTTTACTGATTACTTTGACTTTGACTTTTTCATTCAATTTAAATGGGATTTGTTTCTTTGGACATCAGATTTTCAGTAGTATGTCAACAGATTTTGCATTTCCTTTCACCATTTTCAAGCTAGATGGTGCCAAAGGGACCAAAATCTGTAACAAAGTGTTCCCAGCTTTTATTTCTCATCAGATTTCTTATGATTCTTATGGAAAATAAGCTATGGAAGTCTGCTGACATATCTAGCTGATTTTTGGAGCTATAAGAAGCTTGTTTAGGGTGGGGGCCACTTTGTTTATAATGCTATGTCTACAAACATTTTATTTCAACACTTCTCAAAATGTACCTTTGTTGAATTTACTTGTAGTGTATTAGGCATAAATACAATAGCTGCTTATTTAAATAAGTATTTAGGAAATCATACCTGAATAAAGATATGTAGACATTTTTCTTGATACTTTCAAAATATTTATATTAATCTTGTCTTTAGGGATAAGTGTAGACACTATGTCCAATCTCCCTTTCTGTTCATTCATGTTTGATTGATATTAATATTCATATTTTTAAAATTTTGTAAGACTATTTTGATAACTTGTTTGTTTAGATAATTTGTTGATATTAGAAATGGGAGGATTAAAGGGAGATAAATATCTCGAAGGTGTTCATTATCTATATTGGACTATAATAGCAATCAGGCGCTAAGATTAATTTGAATAAGTTTTATATATCATATCAAAATAAAATTATGTAGATTTGTTGGCATTTGATAATATAATAAGTCACCTGTATTCCAAGGAAAAAACATTAATAAAAAACTACTTCAAATCATTTCCATTTCAATGGCCATGACTTGAACCAGCAGTTAAATTTGTTGGTTATAAAATGGAACATTATTATTACATGAATTATTATTATTTATTCATATTTAAAAAATTCTGGAATGGAAACTTTCAATATTGATGGAGCCTTTAAAAAAATAAACCGTTAGTTCATATGTACATAGCTAGTCAAGTGTTACTTTCAATAGTGGGGTGGCACATCATTTGACATTTTCACAATTTCTACAGATGTGTTTAATTATTTATTACTATGATTTCTTCCATAAAGATTTAAACTCTGAACCACCAAAAACAATATATCCCTACAAAATTTCCATGTATTTTCCTGCTAAGGGCTATTCCAGAATTAATAGTATAGGGTCGGGAGGCACTTTAAAAAAAGGACCCACCATGCACAATATTTTATTATTTTTTATATATATGTTGCTACAGAGTAAGTCTCCAATTTACCCAGGACCAATCAAAGTGCCTTAAGCCCCCCCCCCCCCCCCCCCCNCCCCCCCTGCACCATTATTTCTGGAACAGCCCTAATATGCGATCTGGGTATGAGTCAAAATAAGCTGGTAAATAATTCCAATATCTAAAAAAGAAAACTTTTACTGATGTATGAATCAGTAAACTTGTTGATGTAACCAACAAATAAACAGTAAATAAAGTAGAAGTGATATGGAAAAAAACATTGCAAAATCAATAATTTTTAGGAAAAACATTTTTGGAACTTATGACCTTGGATTTGCAATTGGAAATCTCTCAGTATAGATTGAAAATAATGAAATAGCCCTTTTGCAATTTGAACTCAGGCCCATATTTAGCCCCTCATTATACAGCAAAAACAGTCACTGCTTTCCATACAATATTCAGCAAAAACTGCAGAAATGTTGCATGTTTTTAACTTTTTATTGTAATTTCATAATTGAACATCGAAAATATAATATTTTTATTTTTGAATTAATATAATCCGTAAGTCGAGACATTTATAAATACTATTTGGGTATAAATCTCCTTACAATGGATTTAAAATTTTTACAATAGGATGTCATGGATACACCACCATACATTAAAAATCGACGACTTTTATACATCATAATAATGTCTTTATTCCGAGTTGAATGTAATTCAAATGATGTATTAATATCTATTTAACTTCTCGTTTAGATCCTGCCCACTAACACAGAAAATGTCTTCATGTGTAAAACCTCCGTAATTTTTAAGTATTTTTGATCAGATTATAAACTTGTTATTTTCTTAATACCTACATGTGTATATAGATTTTATATTAGGAATGATTTATGTCTCAAAGTTGGCCTTGGAAAGTATTTTGATTTTTAATGACTGCCTACGTTTAAACTGTTAGGTGATAGTTATGTCACAAGGTATATGATGGTAAAAATAAAATATTAAATTGAGAGCTGCTAAATTAGAATTCATGCTCACATAATACTTTTATGAATTAGAATTTCCAAGCCTACTCAGACCCTGAGTCCCTTTATTAGTGTTTTAATGCCAAATGATTTCAAAACGTCAAATGCCATATCTTGTACCATTATAGATTCTTTGTTGATGCCACCTTGGAACTTTTTATTCGTATATGCAAGCACTGCAATATTTTCATGAGTATAAAAAATATATGATGGAATATTATTAAAATTACCGGGGTATAGCATTTAATTTGACAATATTGTAGTTAGAAAAATGTCAATTACCTTTCAAGGAGAAAGGCTAAGGCCGAAAAAAAAAATATCTGTGTTTCCGGTAACATACTCTTCAAAATAAGGGTCGATAGGTAGGCATTTTTTTTTATTTTTCCAAAACTATTTACATAGACATATAGAGAGTAACTTCTAGACTTTAACAGTGCTTCTTTAGAAATTGCAAAAAAAAACTCTAGGGTAGGCATTTTTAGCCCCAAAAATCTAGGGTCGGCCAGGTTACCGGAAACAGATTTTTTTTTATTCTGCCTAATTTGGGGGGTTGAGGAGCCAACAGCTATCTTATTAAATGTTATTTAGGAAAATTTAAACAATCCTGCCTTTGACAGGTAAAAACATAGGAATACATTCTGATGTGCTGGCATATCTTGTTACATTTTTTGGCCAGTGGTCCTCCAAATGTTTTGATTGGATCTGAACTGAAGAGACGGGCCATCCTCAGAAACTAAATTTACCGTCACTTCAGTATTTGATTAATATACTCTGCTCTGAAAGTTCATTGAACAAGAAAACAACTCAAGTCTTTTATTAACAGTAATAAATAATGTCTCCTAAAACCTAGGTGATTGTTTAATACCGGCAAACCCACTGTACTTGGTCATCATTGTATGATTCTCTCGGGATATCTTGTGTTCTCGACTTTCCTCCTTTCTTTCTTGGTTCTTGGTTACTCTTACAAGTTGGATCCTTTCTCTGGAAATGCATTATATCTCCCAAATTTCAGACTTATAATCGAGTATACAAGGTAATCTGAATCAATCAAAAGCTTCAGTTTAATAGAGATTCTGTATGCACAGGTTTCACTGTAATCTGAATCAATCAAAATCTTTAGTCTGATAGAGGTTCAGTATGTGCAGGTTCTACAGTATTCTGAATCAATCAAAAGCTTTAGTCTACGAGGGGTTCTGTATGTATAGGTACTACTGTAAATTGAATGAACCAAAAGCTTCAGTCTAAAAGGGGTTCTGTATACACAGGTATCACTGTAATCTGAATCAATCATTAAAGTCATACTTCTATATTGAATTTTTCAGGGTGGCATAATGGAAATAATGGTATTAAGATCAGCAATGGGATTTGATGCAAGTGCTATGAAATGGAAGCTGAAGTCGACTTCAGCTGGTGAAAAAAAATTGGATCCTACAGTCATTCAAAAGAATTTAGGCACTGGCATGTATGTTGAACATTTGAAATTCATCCGTAGTCTCAACGAGCTGACACGAGCAAACAAAACAATAATGACCTTGTTATTTGTAATTGAACTGTTTTCATCAGACCGACCAAACCTCATTCATAAGGACCTAGTCTCACAGGGACAGGAAAAATTTTCAACATGGTTAAGGGCATATTTAGAGTCAATGGTTCCTGTTGGAGAAGCAAAGATTCTGTATCCAAAACTCTTAATGAAATTACTCGATGTGAGAAGTCTCGGTGAATCTAGTGCCCAACTAGCCTCTCATTTAGACATTACAAGACTGGAGCCCTTACTTGTGGAAATATTCAATTTACAGAAGTGATGTTCATGTGGATGTATCAATATTGTGTATGGGGGGACTTGTCCTATTTTTAGTATTGTTTCATGTTTATTGTTTGTTTTACAAGCTCAAATTATTTTTTAATGGTGCATCAAGTCATACATTTTATTTTGAGGCATTTTAGTTAAAAACTATTATCAATTAATGGCAGCAATGTGTCCAAGCAAATTTTCTGCCAAAAATTTTAGTGTAATGATATCAAAATATGATTTGTCATTGACCTTTGATAGGTCATTAATAAAAGACCAATACATTTTGTAGTTCTATGATGTTGGTTTAAGTTAATTGAAAATTTTCTGTATCAAAGGGTTGATAGATACCTAATATGACCCAAGTTAATGTCAGTCACAAGAATTGAGCCAATTTAAAAGTATATATATGATATTTTATGCTCATGAAATGAAAGTTCTTCAACTTAAATAGGTTGTATTATTTTTCAGATCGTATTGATGGCAAGTTGAAAGCTATTGTTGCTGGATAAATGTGAATCATTGATTTTTTCCCCCACTACAGATGGCAAAAAAATTGTCTCCATTTGAACCACAAGATGCATGAAATTTCTCCTTTTTAATTTTTGGGCATAGTCCACAGATTTTTTAAGATGCAATAGTTGAAAATTAAATCACTTGTCCAAATAGTCAAGATTTAATTTGAACAAGAACACATGAACATGTTCCGATAAAGTGTTGATTTTTTTTTAATTAAACACACTTGTTATGACATGTGCTTTAAAGTGCTCATTATTTTGAAAATAAACACACTTGTTATGACATGTCCAATAAAGTGATGTTTATTTTTAAATAAACACACTTGTTATGACATGTCCAATAAAGTGATGTTAACACACTTGTTATGACATGTCCAATAAAGTGTTCATTATTTAAAAAAAAATAAACACACTTGTTCCTACATGTCCAATAAAGTGCTCATTATTTTGAAAATAAACACTCTTGTTATGTCATGTCCAATAAAGTGTTCATTATTTTAAAAAGATAAACACACTTGTTCCTACATGTCCAATAAAGTGTTGTTTATTTTTTAAATAAACACACTTGTTTTGACATGTCCAATAAAGTGTTGTTTATTTTGAAAATAAACACACTTGTTATGACATGTCCAATAAAGTGTTGTTTATTTTTTAAATAAACACACTGGTTATGACATGTCCAATAAAGTGTTGTTTATTTTTAAAATAAACACAATTGTTATGACTTCATTATTTTTAAAAAAAAATGAACACACTTGTTCCATTTCAATGTTGGTTATGTTCAATATAAATACCCTTGTTACCTTAAAGTTGAATGGCAACCTGAAAGTACTGTGAATAATGAATGTACGAATTACTCAAACCTTAAACACAAAAGCTATATATAGGTGTTCATTTCCTTACCAATCAAAAAGAAAAAAAAATCCCCACACCGGATGTGAATTTATATACTAAAAGTATAAGATTTTGTGTATTCTAGGATCTTCATTTTAATCTATGGTTGACTTTTTCTTCTGTAGGTCATTGTCTATGACATTAAATATATTTATGGCTGATTTCGGTGCTTCTTTCTATGATCTTCACATTCTTATTTCATGTACCGGTAATCTACTGAAAAAAAAAAGTATTTAAAAAAAGGCATTAAAAGTCGGTATTCACAATGGAAACATTACTTTATACAACCCAATCATTTTGATTATATTTTTTCTTAAATTTGCTCTATATAATAGACTTGGAAAGCTTTTTCAATTGTCCAATTGAAAAGAATGATCCTTATGTTCAACAACAAGAAAGGCCTTATTTACTGTTTTCCTTTTTTTCTGGGGCTGTTTGGGAATTATGATGCTGTTTAGGTCACAATTATGTGAAAAGTTCTTAGTTTTTGATATTCAAATCTCATCTAAGTGTATATAAATCATGATTTGTTAAAAAAAAGGTAGAAATGCACGAATTCCACATTGAATAAGTTTTGAAAAACACAAAATTTAAGTGTTTAATTTTCCATTTGGAAATAATAGAATTGGTAAAAAATTCACAAGAGATTGACACAGTCTAAAATGTTCCAATAATTTATTTAACAGTTCTTTATAACTTTTCTCAGTTTTACATACTCATACTTGCCAATCCCAAATTCTGCTGTGGTGGGTATGACCCAACTTTCAGGTATGTTCACTTTTTCACCTTTTCAAGAATTCTTTGCATAAGTTCTGTACCATTTATTACCATAAATGAATAAGGCAAAAACTTTTCTGTGAATGTTTAAGCTAGTTGTTTTGGTGAGATAAATCACTTGTTTACTGTTTCTGAAGTATTTGGTGTTTTCTGTACTGTTAACTTTGACTTTGTCTTAATTTTTAAAGGGAAATAAAAAAACCCTGAATGCTGTTCAACTTAAAACTGTGCTACTTGTTTTGTAGCAGGGGAACGATCTCATTGACAGGTGAAAATAATAACCTGCGGAGGGTGATTATCCCTGACTGTGAATGTCACACCTGCCAAAAGCGGGTCAGTTGGCAAGTATGACATACTTGCTATAAGTTTTCTTGATATACATGCATCAAGTCATTGAGGTAGGGTCAATCTTTATATCACCTCTAAAAATTTTCTGTGGTGACATTGAAGTCCAGTTAAATTTTTTGATGTGGAGACCTGTTTGGTTTGAGCATGCTGCTATAGACCACTTTCTTACTTATTGCCCCGGTTGAGCTGGGGTCAATCAGCGCAAATTGCGTCACATTGGAAAATCTATATTATGGCGTCAAAATTTTCAGTGAAAATTCACCTAGTGGAAAGTCGTCTATAGGCCAAGGTTTTAATTATTTATGTAAATGATGATATATAGTTTACATTTGATATCATTGTATACCTTCTCAGTAATAAACTCAGGAAAAAGCAAATACCTCTTAACCTATGCATTCATTATCATTCTTAAATTTTATGATCCAAAAAAACAGAGAATAGTTTGGTAAAAAAAAAATGGTTTCCAAGACTGCATAGAAACATTTCATGGTTTATAACCTAAAATCAAGTGTACCACCATATATGATTTTTTTTTTAACATAATTATTAAGTATTGTTTTGAATATATTTTATGTTTGTATTTTATGTATGAAGTTTTAAGAATAATAGACATCAACTGTCTAAGAAATTATCATAGAAAACATTTCTATTGACATATAATATATGATTCCGCTATCAGTAAGTTTTCTCCAAAAAACATTGTAGGAAGAAAGTGTACCACCATCTATTTTTTTATGTTTTATTGAATATTTGAGCAGTAATTGCTATTTGATTACTATCATTTTTAGGCTATAATAAAAAAAAATGTATCCTACATTATCCACTCCCTTCCAATTTTCTGAGCTCTGAAAAATATATATATATATATATCTTGCTTATTTTTATTCATTTTCTTCAAAATAATAAAATGATAAATAAAAAAATCAAGTATGCCAGCCTGCTCTAAATTTGGGGTCGTATTATGGTATGGCGCTGGCGTTGGCGTCTGTGGACAGCATAACTTTGGTTCTAGTGAACGGATTGTTACCAAATTTTAGCATGATGTTTGTTGGCACAAGCTTAAGCCCGGGTTTTTAATTTCGCGTTCCCTGCCCAACCCGTTTTTGAAAAAGAGGCAAAAAAGGGGCCAAAAAGATGTTAAATTAGGTATTTTCGTGTCTGTGGACAGCATAACTTTGGTTCTAGCGGATGGATTGTTTTCAAATCTTAGTATGATGTTTCTTGGAACATTCTTGAGAAACTTTTTTTCCTTTAGTTTTTGGCCCCACCCATTTCAGAATTAGAGGCCAAAAAAGGGTTAAATTGGGTGTTTTCACATATTTGACTGTAGAATCTTTATTATTTATTGGATTTTGATGGGGTTTGTTTCAGTGTGCTCCTGAGGAAATTTCCAATCCTTAGTATGCCAACGGATTTCACCTAGCATGTACCGCTCACGAGATAAATGAGGCCCAACAGGGGCTAATCTCAAAAAAAATTTTTTTTTTATTTGAAGTCCGATTTTGATGCAGTTTTTTTCAGTGGATTCCTTGTGAAAAATTAATATGGCACTTAGCTATTAGATTTTTGGTAACTTGTTTCCTTTCCCAGCTATGAGGGGCCGAAGGGGCCAAAATTGCGAATTTGCAGAT
>MJUU01073783.1:17005-27836 GCA_002080025.1 Modiolus philippinarum | reverse complement strand
AATTTCTATGGATGTAAAGTGTTAGTTGATAGTAACATATTTTGCATAGCTCTTACAGTTTTTTATCAATAAGTGATCAAAAGGGTTGATTTTTTCCGTAGTTTGTTTCCAGCTAATAACTGTGTCAAGCTTCTTTTTGTGTCCATCTAATTATTGTGTTGGGCCCTTTACTGTGTCCACATTCACTTTGAACTACTTTTGTTGAAATTTCAGTGATCGACATGCTGCAGTCGTATCATGCTGCGCTCGGCGTACCCTTTATCAAAAAGTTAGACGAGAACCTAGTATTTTTTTTTATTATGGCCTCATATACGTGTGAACATATATGTGTATTTAATTATTTCTGGTCAACAAATGTATTATAGAGGAATACAAGGCTATGTTTAAAGGGGAGGTTACTTGAGGACAAAGTTTCTTTTAAATCATGTAACTAAATATATACCGGTACATTGATACTGACTTCTTCACTTAAAAAAACATATTTAGTAGTAACTAAATATCTGAATAGAGGATTTAGATTTTTTTACAGTACATGCTGAACAAACATTCATTTTGTACAAATTTGTGATGTTTTTATGGATAATGTGTATTATGAATTGATCATTAAATCTGCAATACTTACATAATAATCAGCAAAAGATCTTGAAACCATGATTTTTTTTATCCGATGCAATCAGAGTTCATGTCAAATCTCGGCACAACTGAGATCTAGGATAACAAGATGTTGCTATATCTATAAGATATAGTGTTCATGATAAAGTTAGTTTTAACAAAATTTATATTATTATATGCTATTTCACAAAATAATTGTAGGCAAATGTTGATAAACAATCATCACCCTCTGTTGGATTATCTCCCTAGAAAGTAAGGTCAGCATAGGGCTTACAAAGATTAATGGTGATCTGTTTTAGGGAAGTGCAGGGTCACACACCAACTAGGTTTATATCACATTATGTGATGGAGTACCCTACTGTAGCACATTTTAAAGAGTTATCCTCACAAAAGGTTGACAGACTTCAACACGAGAGGACCTTATGCTTTCTGGTTGACCATTCAAATTCTCACTTGTAATGTTCTACCATTTCAGCTAATCTAATTTTAGATGTTTATACAGATAGAATACAACATATCTTACATGGCTTGGAAATGGATGTACAAACCAAAACTCTTGTTATGCTTAGGAAAATGTTAGACTTTTCTCTGATAATACATGTACTACTTAATAAGTATTCATTACTCCACAAATACAATCATTTCTGTTGTGTATTGGTTTCTTTGATCTATTATTAATCACACGTAAATGCATTATTTTCAAATTAACCCTTTTACTCTACTGCAATAACAAATTCAAAATTTGCACTATAAAGGTAAAATATTAAATATCGATTTCAGTGCTATTTCTGTATGAATAGAAACACTTTACCAAATTGTTCATGTATGACGTTTTGTTTTAGCGAAGTAATAACTCGTGCATTATGGTTCCTGCATACTAATGTCTTGTTGCATTTTATTTTATCATATTAGCATGAAGAAAGTCAGCAGCATTTTAACTGTTTTTTGCAGCAATTTGTTTTAGTCAATAATTTCTTTCATGATGGTATAATTAAAAAGCTTTTGATCTTCACTTTATACAATAGAAACATATTTAGGCATAATGAGTTTCTATACAAGGTTTATCAATATATTACAAAATAATGTCTCATTGACACATTTAAAAAAAAAAAATTGTGGTTACAGGAATCTTTCTGGTTTGTAAAGGTGGAAGAAATCAAGTTGTCTTATTGCTGAAAGGAGATTATTGTATTATGTCTTTAAAATTTAAGTATTTTTATGCCCCCAGATCGATGATTGGGGGGCATATTGTTTTTGTCCTGTCTGTCTGTGCTTCTGAAACTTTAACCTTGGCTATAACTTTTGAACTATATAAGGTAGACTTTTCATACTTGGCAGGTGTATAGGTCTAGTCAAGAGGAACATAAATATGCAAAAAAAAAAATAGGTCAGGACAAAGGTCAAGGGCACAGAGGTTTAAAAGGGGTAAAATTGACTGTTTTCACGTATTTGACTGTAAAATTAAGCAATAACTGTACATTATTTTAATATCAGAGGGCGTCAATCGTAGATTTGACAGTCAAAAATGCAGTTTACAGGCAACGCGCAGCGGAGCCTGTAAAGGGATATTTTTGACCGTCAAATGCGATTAAAAGCTGTTTTAACGATAAAAATATGTTTAGTTTTGATTTATTAACAAGATACAAAAGGTTTTCAAGATGGCTACCAAATGGCGGCAAAACGCGGAACCTACTCTGTCTGAGGCATGTAGATAGAGTATTTGACTGTCACTTTTGACCAATGAAATCTACTGTTAAATTCATGTTGCATTAGAATCCTTATCATTTATCCTATTGAGATGGGGGTTGTTTCATATCATTGCTTACATAATTACGCAACTGTAGTATGTCGACAGATTTGAGGTAGCATTTACGGTTTTTGAGAAACAAGAGGCCCAACGGGGGACAAACGGAAAAAATAAATTTCAAAATTTTTTGTCGGATCTTGATGCAGTATTTTTCTGTAGGTTTCTTATAGCATGTTTAAACAGATACTTTTAACAATTATAAGCATTTCAATAAACAAGAGGCCCAAAGGGGCTTCATCTGTTTCAGAATAAAGGGGTTAAATTGGGCGTTTTTATGGTAATAATATGTAAGATAGATTTTTAATACTTGGAAAGTGTATAGGTTTTGTCAATATGAACTTAAATATGCAAAAAAATTAGGTTAAAGGTCAAGGTCACAGAGTACAAAAAGGGGTAAAATTGGAAATTTTCATATATTTTAATGTAGAATGTGGGGCATCATTAGTGTTTCACAAACACATCTTGTTGTAATGAGGGTTTAAATTCTTGCTTTTTCTTTTTTTATACCCCCGCGACAAAAAGTCAGGGGGGGGGGGCTGGGNGTAAAATTGACTGTTTTCACGTATTTGACTGTAAAATTAAGCAATAACTGTACATTATTTTAATATCAGAGGGCGTCAATCGTAGATTTGACAGTCAAAAATGCAGTTTACAGGCAACGCGCAGCATATTGTTTTACCCTTGGCCGTCCAACCGCCCGTTCCTCTGTCGTCCGTTTGTCCGTCCGTACAAATGAAAAACACAACTATTCATGTTTTTTAGAAAGTTTTCAAACAAATACCAACTACTTCAGAGGAATCTAACTTACAATAAGTAGATGTGCACACACATAGCTTTTGGAATATTCAAAATGGCCGTGATTGCCATGGAAATTGAAAAAGGGCGGGAAAATTCAAAGTGCTTCAAATTTGATGAAACTTTACAAGAAGGATGTCTAGCACCCATAGAAATGATTTTGGGTCTCAGAATTTTCAAAGTGGCTGCCATTGCTATGGAAACTGGAAAAAGGCGGGAAAATTCAAAGTGCCTCAAAATGGATGAAACTTTACAGGAAGATTCCCTAGCACCCATAGCATTGATTTTCGGGCTCAGAACTTCTCTTTTATATATTTTGGAAAAGGGGAGACATATCATTGTGTCCATACTTGTACTGTGTCAACACCTTTATTGTGTCAACACATGCTTAAGTTTGCACTTGCCATATTCAGGGTTCAATGAGTGGGGGCATAATTGGTTGCCATTCGGCGACAGCTCTAGGTTTTTTTTTTCTCAATTAAGACTTTATCCTTATTTTTTGAACCTGCAGAGTTTTTACTTTGTGCTTTTTATCTGGCATAATGGGCCAACCGGTGGTAATTGGTATATATTCAAACTCACAGATATTATTTGTTAATTTCCCGTTGCTTTTTTTTACCCATACATATACAACATTTAGTTTGCCTATATTCAATTTACAACAAGATGAATGGGGGAGTGAATTTTGCCTTTGATTGAAATTTTATGTTCAGTCTTTCATCTTGCTGATTATATGTGAAAAGTTCAACATAATATATTAATTGCCAAATATAATTTTTAGGGATGTTAATATCCAAGTTTTAAGATACAGATTAGATTTAATTTAATACACTATTTATATTTATTGTCAAATTCTCTTTATTTGTAAATACAGACTCTTGCAAAGTCTTTAAACATTCTGATTTGTACATAATACACTTGAAGAGATGGTGATATACATCTTCTGCTATGAGTTTACTTTTGAATAAGAATCTGGTCAAGATGAATGATTTTATATGTAAATGTGACCGACTTATGTACGAGATTCTTGTTAAAATCATGGTTTTTTTGCTCATGAAATGAGTAGTTCACTTATATTCATTAAATTATTAGAATATATAATGGAAATTAGGAGAAAACAACACCACTGTGATATTCATTGAGGCTCCAAAGGGGCAGTCAACTTACATGAAATTTTAAGGAAAAATTATACTTGTGTAAATGTATATGAAAAACAAAGAATCTAACTTTTATTGTATTTCTGTGCTCAAAATGGGTTAGATATTGGAAACACTTTCATTGAGGGAGTTTATAATTTATAAAAGGACTCTATGACTTGCAGTGACTTTCACATATAAAAGTAATTTCTAGTGATTTTAGGTAAAAGTGTTATTATTATCCCTGCAATAAAAATATACCTTAAAGGTTATTTTGGAAATATCCATGTTTTTAAAGATAAGTTTATGATTTTATCAACATCCAATGAAATAGACCCTTTCACGATAACTGTGGTCCTGGATTTTGCACATTCGCTCATATGCCTTTAAGTGGGTAAAATGCAACATCATAATGTATGTGACATTTTGATTAATTGTCCTACCAGGTCATATTTATGGGAACTGTTATCATTTTCCACTCAAAATTGTAGGACCACAGTTATCGTGAAGGGGTCTATTGTAAGAATCTAAATCCCATACATGATGGAACAAATTGATCTCAAGTGTGTAAATAAATTTTATTTGAAAGAGAAAAGGGAAGATTGCTAAAATCAAAATCAGTGTTAACTCCGAGGTTTATTGTCTTTTCTGTGATGTACATGTAAGAAGTCTGAATTTCTGTTTCATCTCTGAAGTCATTTGATCGTATCAATCCCATAATGGGAAAGGAAATTTAAAGTGATTGACATTAAATCTGTATTAAATTCATTGCACTGAAAATTTTAAAGAGAATTTAAGGTTTACTCATTATTTCATCAAATTAAATGACTCAAAATAAGAAAAAAATATGGTTATAAATATAAATTTAAACGTTTATGAATTTCAACAGATCGGAAAGGTCAACGAGGAGAGAAAAAGATACAAATCTTATCCGAGTTTTTGATAATGTTTGATTTTGTACAAATGATGAAAAACCCTCATTGTGAGTGAGTAGGATTAAATAACTGTATGAAAAGCTTATTGAAATATTCACTAAATTTACCTTAAATATATTTCAGATTAATTAAACTGACTTTGGTAATCTTGGTTCAATCTACAACCTAACATGTATATCTATCTAAGATCTGCAATTTACACCCATCATTGTGAACAAAAACCTATTATGGATCTAAAGAAATTTTTTTGCTTTAAATGAAAGCATAAAGAGCACGTGCCATGGTTCTGTAATTAAAGTTGCTATTATTCATTGGAAAGATTAAAAAAAGATGGGAAAATCAATACCGAAAAACATGAAACTTGTTAATGTGAGATAGACGAGTATTGATTTTTTTCCTGCGGCTTTGATTCAGCATCTTGTTATGGCATTAATAGCAGATCACCAATAACTAGCCTTTGTCGCTTAATTATTCACAAACTAAATTCTTTTCTTCAAGTTTTTAATTTGCTATTTGACCGAGATATAATTTGTCGGACTAATTAAGTGCCAAAGATTATGATGAAAGAGAGATTTGTTCACAATATTGATATACATTTAGTTGCTGATCATATTTAATTATACCTTAAGGACATTTGCGACATAGGTAGAAATTGTACAAGTTATTGAACTTAAGTGGCAGGGAGCTCGTGTCGATAGACAGAACAAAAAAAATCTGTTATGAAATAAAGATGAAAAAGATATAAATTACACTTAAACCAAATTGGTGAGCAGACAAATAATTTTGAAAAAAGATCATTTTAATCCTTCATTCAACAATGGCAACAATGATGACAGCAATGTGTAAATCTCCAATAATATATGGGGCTACATCACAGCTGTCTTAACACTGAAATAGACAACATCATAGTATGTTATGTACACAATGATGTCAATAAACATTTTATGGCGATTGTTACATTGTCCACCATGGCACTGGTGGTTGGTATTGGATATATGTGCCCATTATTTCCAGTTATTTAACTTTTGCTCCATCGAGTTCTGGGTAAAATATAACTGAAGTTATGGGTATCTGTATGTATATCTCAACAAACCAATGGAGGCCAGGAATTATTCTTCTGGAATATATCTAAAGATTTCTGTGGCAAAAAAGTCAGGCAAAATTCAATTTATGTCTTTAGATATTTCCATTAAAGTGAACATACTAATTGATTTCGATGAATTGAAAACCATCTCCAGACAATGTATACAAGACGAAAAATGGATAGTATCATAATTATGGAGCCATCAGTCTTCTAGAGCATAATTTTTTTATAATTAAATTTTAGGTGAATATATCGATCATTTTGACAACAAATATAAGTTGTCAGTTTCCATCATTAAGTATTTAAAGTTAATGGCGGTCAATATTGATCGTGGGATAGGTCTAAATGAGAAAAGTATGTTTTTCAATGAAAGAGAGCTAACTCAGTTCATGTTATAGTCTTACAAAATATTTCCTTCACAATTCTTTTTATAGTATAGATATAATATTGAGCTATGTAAAGATTTGTAAACTTTGTCACAAATATATAACAGTATTATGTACAGCACTTCGTGTGATGTCGTGCATGCCTCTATTACTGTATAATATTAGTTCTTATTAACGAGAATTACTACATATTTCTTTTATCTATGTATTCATGTATGTGGAAAATCTATTTTTTGAAGATATCTGATACTTCACACAGAGTATCTGAGTTTTGCATAGCTTTCATCTAGTAATTGATTACTCATGTAGAATAAATGGGAAAGAATGAGATTGAGCTTGGATTGAATTAATGTGTAGATATATGTCAATATGTCAAGGAGACAACGTACATGTACATTAATGTTATATGTATATGGCAAATTATTAAATGTATAAATATGGGTAACTTGCAGTAAATCTTTGATAATATGCCACCATTTTGTCAACATGTGTAGTTTATTGCATCAGGCTTGGAGAAATATTCTTATCAACTTAATGGAAAAATAATTAAAGGGAACTCCAATCCCCAAAGCAGTATCAGTGACAGGGCATTATATTTTAGGGTTTTTTTCTAAGTATTAACACAAGATTAGGTTTTTGTGCCTTTAAGTCAGAGCACTAAAATTTACACATACAACGATTATTTAATTTGCATCTCTTTATAGGAATTTTATGTTTTTCTATTTAGAATTATGTAACATAAATACATGACATAGGAGAGTGTCACCATTTTTTATTCCAGTGCTATCAATTTATGGTGATTGTTAAAACCGGTGATTTATACACAGTAAGGAAGGCAGGACTGCATACTAGTGGATATATGTATATATAAATATTTTTATGTCCTTAAAATCATATTCTCTGTGACATAAATGTTTGTTCTTATTTTTCTCTTTAATTCGAAAAATTTTTAAAAAGAAAAAAAAGACCTAGTTAAAGTTTTAGAAATACATATATATAGGACACTGTATTGAGGCCTTCTGTTTATTATTGTTATGTTTTGTTATAGATGATTGTAGTTGATATGTTTAGATATATCACAAATGTGTTGTTCTGTACACAAGTACAATGTTTATATGTGACATCAGACATTAAATCAGGACACCAGTTTTCATTCTCATTTCTGGTTTCATAAATATTGTTTTATTGGGGAAAAGTATGCTGGGGTTATTTTTTGCGTGGTTTGAATTTTGCAATTTTAATTTCTAAACTTATTTACAAGGTTTTATTTTTGCAATTCTCACTTATGTAACGTTAATGTTTGTACTAAAAACAAATTTAAGCCATAGGATATTTTCGCAAATATGTACTAATTGTGAAATTAGAGAAAATAAACCCCTAACAAAAAATATCCCCTTGCAGTATGAAAAAAAGAACTAAAATCTACAATACATTCAACTATAAAGTAAACTATATGCCAATTACAATGGTTTCTAACTCTCTTAGGAGCTAATGGTTAAGGGGAGGTAATTCTATTACTCTTTCACTTTTACCTTATTTGTTCATTAAAGTGTAGACATTTGATGACTGCAGGATGTTAATTCAAAGTTTGGAAAACTGGTTTCCATAAACAACTTACAGGAAAAATGTGAATTTGTGAGATATTAATGATTTACACTTTGATATGAAATATGACATTTTGTGTAAATAGCACACAATGTTGTTACATGTGTAAATAAAGTTATATGTTATTAGTATTTGTTTATTATTTTAGAACATCCAGTCTTCAAGAATATAATCCAATTCCCAGATGACAAGCTGGTGGTGACTTTATACTTCACCCACCAAAGCAAATATTGGAACATTAATATATGAACAAAACATTGCATCACTTATATCTGTGCAAAACATGGGAATGCTGATATCAATAAAATATTAAAATAAGATATTAGTACAAAACACTTCAAACACTGATATCTTAAAAAAAAAACAGTGGAACACGTACAAACATGTACAAAGCATTGAAGCACTGATAACAGTGCAAAATATTGGGACACTGATAGCAGCACAAAACATGGGGACCACTGATATCTATACATATTATGGAACAGTGATATCAGTACAACATTGAAACACAACTTGTCTGTATAAACATAGGAACACTGATATCAGTACAAAATATATAACATTTAATTTGAACACGTGTACAATATGTTTGAACACTGATATATGTACAAAACATGGGAACACTGGGTGTTGAGGTACAATACAAATTTTTCATGGAAATCATAACACCAAAATTGAAGTAATGCCAGCAATCCTGTAGTAACAGCACCCTGACTACTTGGTATACACCAAATGTTTACAATGATTCCTCCACCCAAAATTTCTCAATAATCAACACCTTTGCCATTTTATCAAATTATGTTTTACCATTACATCCAACTGTTGTTTGTCAAGAATTCATTCAAATTCATCTTTACATGACACTTCACTTAAACAGCAAACTTGGTTTAATTATTTTTGACTGGCAAAAAATTCCACCTGGTTCAATATGGCCACCAACAGGGATGCACAATATCCCTTTTGGCCATCTCTCTTTTTTGAAAATAATTGGCAGAGGATAATTTAATGAAATACAATGGGTGTCAAAACAGGTTCAGATCCAATAGCATAGTAAAAACAGGTTCAGGTCAAACAACATGAACAAAACGGGTTAAGGTCCAACATTATTGTCAAAACAGTTAACAGGTTTAGGTTCAACAGCATGGTCAAAACAGGTTCAGGTCCATCACCAAGGCCATTATTGACAAGAATGGGTTCCGAAGTTTTATGGCTATTGAGAATTCAGGTATTTTTCAAAAATTATGGCAGGTGTCATGAAGTACATCACTTCAAATTTTTCTCAGCTGAAAGGATCGACTGCTATTTATGTCACATAATAGGTTCTGCTTCTGTTTACAGGATTGCCTTCAATCTGGGCATGTACATGGCAAGTTTCATGGTCAGTACCATGACGAGGCATAGGGTAATTTGGAGAAAAGACCCCCAGAATGGACCTTGACGTACATTCTGAAATCGAATTTTGTTATTTACATAGTCCTATTTGAAAACAGGAAAATACTAAATAATGGCTTTCAGACTATTTCAAAGGAAAAAAAACATCATTAAAAGCATCTTTGAACTCTAGAGACGGCCACAAGCTGGTTTACAATTAAGAAAAACATGAAGAGTATGTGCCGCCTATACAGAAAGAAAACCGTAAGTGTGATCAGAACACAATGTAAAATGGCTCTCGCGGTAAAAAAAAAAACTATTTAGTGAGCATTTAATATGAGATGTAAAAAGATTCCCAAAAAATTTTAAAGCACGAGACCAGGGACGTATAATGAGAAGGATATGCAACTCGTACACAATCCATTTGGCATTTTAAATCCTGTGGTGGGACGCTTTTGCAGCTAACTACTGAAAAAGTTGTATATGGATTTTAATAAAATGACGATTTTCTGAAAGCTAAGACATTTTTACGTTGTTGGAGTAAATTTCATATTAAGGTGAGACGTTACTAAATGGCTATGTCTTACTTTCTCGTGAAAATTTGCACACAAGTAGATCTTAATGACTTACATCGGAATATCAACTTTTTAATAAGGGTCATGGATCACTTATGAAAGATATTTGACATTGAAAACGTGATCTTTGGGGTACATTTTTACAAAGACATAATGTAAAAATGCCAGTTTCACACCTGAAAATGTTACGTTTTTCGATAGATCTACAAATGCAGCGATTACAAACTGTCCAAAAACTAACACGAAGAAGAGGACGAAATTGCGAATCCATTGATGTATAGAAAACCATATGTCATGGAGCATCTTTTTTCTCTATGTAAGCGCAAATTTTTGCAAGAGGTGTAAAAAATGCTAAACGTAAGGTTGTATGTCGACGTTACAATGCATAACGTGACGTTTTCGCATAGATTTCATATCCGATCATTTTGTATTGGAGGCAAATGACGATAATATTCAACGTAAAATCCCGGAATAGACGGTTATTACTTTTGACAAGATAATTTTATTGAAAATGACAGTAACAGA
>MJUU01073782.1:82035-95870 GCA_002080025.1 Modiolus philippinarum | reverse complement strand
AAAAACAAAACAAAACAAAACAAAACAAAAGAACAAAACAAAACAAAAACGAAATCATGTTAAATTCGAGTCTACGAGATGGGCATTTCGCCAATTTATATCTATGTCTTTTCAGTTCAAATGAAACAAATGCATTAGGAAAAATGACAAAATGCTCAGGATTGTTTTGTTTGTATGGGATGTAATGCCACTTTCAGTGCAGTATATCAGCTTTTTATCGTGGCGGTCAGTTTAAGGGGACAAATGATTGCGCTATTGGAACAGAATCTGCCAGCACCCCTTTGACCATGCAAGCTTGTTAATATTGTTTCAGTTCTTATCTCCATCGTGCTGCCGCTCAACCTATAAAAATGCAATTCAACTCAATATTTTATTGAAGTCTCATCTCTCATAATTATACAAAATATACATATACAATATTAAACATATAAAACAATACACATATAAAGCATACAAATGAGAGCCATTCTATACAGAATTATAAGAAGCTATATAACCTTAATTAAAAAAAGAAAAAAACTTGAAATCATACACTAAGACATTTTAAATTCATTATTTACAAAATAAGAAGTTTGTATGAATATTTAAAATCATATCCATTTGTAGTTGTGCTTTCCTACATTTATTGCTTTTATATTTCTACATTTTGATAATTACAAATGAATTTAAGGTGTTAGAAATATACCTCCAAACTAATTCAAAATAATCGAACTATGGTATGCAATCTTTGATCAAATATAATTGATGCTGTTTTATCAATTACAAAAAATGAAATTTGAATCTAGATGGTGCAATTTCGCCCGGACAATGTACATCCAAGTCTCTTCAGTGCAACTGAAACACAACATTTAGGAAATGAAGAAAAATAAACTTATAAGGACAAATGAATTTCTTTACGAAATAAATTTGAAACCATCAGACAAATCTGCTTTGTGTTTGCAAGCAACCGAACCAATTGAACACATTTCCTGATTTTTTAAAAAAATCTCAGATCTTTGGATAGACTTTTTGAAAAAAAAACAGAAATAAATCAGACGTAACTTCGACATTATTTATTTGGAAATTTACAAAAATCGGACAGGGATTACGTAAGCAGTACATGTATATATAGGTCAAAATTAAATGTTGATCAAACGATCAATCTTGTATTGTGATACCACTGGAAAGAAAACTTTCATATATATATATATATATATATATATATATATTCAAGATTTGCTTGAACGGTTCAAGTAAGAACCTTCCACATAAATTGATTAAATCAAGATTGGGAAAACTTATGTAGTGGTGCTTCAAATTTTCTGGTCTACAGTTGATTTGTTGTAATAAAAAGCAAGGACTCTTCTCTAATATCACTTACAAAAATCCTTGTTCTGGACTTGCGATGACTTGATTAAGGCACTGAATCTTTTGCTACACAATCTTCTTGTTTGTTTTGGCAAAATCGTTTATCAACAGGTCATTGGAATTCCCATGGGTACAAACTGTGCACCACTCATTGTAGATCTCTTTCTATTCTGCTACGAACGGGACTTCATGAAAAAAAAACTACAAAATGGAACCGAACAATTTAATTTTCAATGATAACAGCAGGTATACATGTATATCGACGATATCCTTACTATTGACAATCCCAAGTTTTTAGACTATGTCGACATCATTTACCCACAAGAACTGAAACTTAATAAAAGCAAACAATGATTCAAAATACTGCCTTTTTCTTGATCTTACTATCATCGTTGACTCTGGAAAAATCAAAACTAAAATTATGATAAAAGGGTAATTTTGATTCCACTATTGCTAATTTCATCTTCCTTGACGTTTCAGAAGCTTCATCATATGGGGTAAATATATCGATTCGCACGCAACTGTTGTATACTCTTGTCGACTTTAATTAACGTAACATTACTATAAAACAAAACCTTTACAACAAGATTACAGATTTCGTAAATTGTTAAACAGATATAAGATATAAATATTTGATATCTAAATATGGTGTGACTCGCAAACAGCTTATTACTGTAGGCATTCTCACCCTCGTTTTTACGAAAATGGGAGATTTGGGTACCCATGAACTGATTTAACCCTACCGCTAGCTCTTGCTAATGCCGGTACCAAGTCCGGTTATTCTTTTGTCCCATTATTGTTTATCATGTACAGTTCCCTAGTATATTGTGGCATTTGATTGTAATGTTCGGCCACTGTAAGTGTTTCCTTTTATTTTCTCAATATTTAACTCTGTTTCACTTCCCTTAGATAATGGAAATTTTTAAATATCTCCTTTACACGTGCATAGATTTTAATAATATTATACATGAGGCCTTCAAGGTGAAGAACAACAATAAAAGCGTTGTTCCTTTGATTATTTTTACCGTATATTTGTAGAGTTTTTGTCTCATGTGCCTTTACTCCATATCCTTTCATTCACCATGTAAATCGAGAATGACTACATAACTGGAAAATGATTCAATTCTTTTCTAGGACGTACACAAGGCTCTGCATGCATGTGCAATTTCATAGGTTTTGTCTTCTCGGTGAAAAAATCTAAGTGTTGGATCATTTCATTTTGAGGGCAAGCAGGCAACAGGATTAAAATGAGTACCCAAACATGGCAAAGTGCACTCGTGTGTGTCAATGAATTTTGGGTTTCATTTCAAGTCCAAGGGTATTGTTTACATCGTTAACTGAACAAACGGAGAAGGATATTAATTCAGAGGCCAATTGTACCACACAAAAATAAAGTAATCACGGTTACTTAAAATATAATACAAACAAAATCACCGTTTTAAACACCCCCCCCCAAATAAAATAAAAATAAAGCGATGAAAAAACAAAACAAACACAACTAGCAAATAAATAAATACCGAAGTTACCGTGAATTTAAACTCTGCATATGCACATTTCGACAACTTATGTCTCTTCAGTGCAGATAAAATCTAAACGTTTGGAAGACCATAAACTCAAAGATGTGTAAAAACTGATAGAGAACAAATAACCAATATGATCTAAATGTAAAGCCAAAATCAGCTAAGGACAGAGCTTTGCATGAGAGAGATACTCCTTAGTTTTCAACAAAATTTACAAAAATTTAGATATTGTAAGGTTCCAAATAGAATCGGCTTTCGGGTCAGCACCGAAGTACTGACTACTGGGCTGGTGAATACCCTCGGGGACTAACAGTCCACCAGCAGTGGCGTCGACCCAGACGTAACGAATAAATAAATACGCAAACGAGACAACACAAAAAACACTGTTCGCCTTTTCCACATTCAATGTATATACTATACATTATTGATTAGACTGAAATGACCCGCGAAAAAAATCGTTCATTTAAACATAATGGGCATTTTTAGAAAGCGAAATATTCGGACGTTATCGAAATGTGAAAGGTTTTAGAAGTGTACGATATTTTTACACTTGTGTGCAAAATCTTGAGCCGAAATATAGGCTATTAAGTCAGCAGAATGCAAAATCCATTATCTTAAGGAAGTGAAACAGACTTTAATTTATTAAACAGGTAAGAGTAGAAGGTGCATAAACCATAATATTTCTGCATATAACAGAGATGGACAGAGACTTTATATGTGTTTGTTTCTACTAATGTTTATTTTTTCTGAACTCTCTCCTTTGTGTCTTTTACTGGAAACTTAATTTTGTAATTTTTATTTCAAAACATGTTTAACCCACAATTTCTATTGAAATGCCTGTACCAAGTTAGGACCGTTGCAGTTGACCGGTGGTTTTACACCTGCTCTGTCTGTGTGCCCACTTGAACTTTGTCTCATGACGATTCTTTTCGGTGATTTATATAAATATTATTTTTGAGTATCTTTGTGATTATCAAATTTGACATACTTTGAAATTTTTAACTTATGAATTATGTAGAAAATATTTTAAGAAAAGCGTTTATCACCGATACATTTTCAATAAAAATAAAAATTGTATTAAAATTATCAATGCACAATAGTAGTTTTTATCAAATATGTGTCTTTGCCAATAAAGCATTGTACAAATATCTAGGTTTCTTTTCTTTTAATAGGATTAAAGCCACTTTAAATAGTATTTCAGCTATATTGTGGTAGTCTGTTTTAGTGGCTGAGATAGTAGCCGGACTATCCGGAATGGACCACCGTACCGTGTCTGGGCAGATATTTGACATTCCTTAATCACATACGGTTGAAAGTAGAGTGTACCTTTTTGGTGTTAAAGAGCTGATAAATAACAAAATAGGCTTAAAACAACACTAAATTGTCATCTTCATATCCTTTTCAAACAACTCTTCTAAATATTTTACACGTAAGACTCATTCAGGATTCATTTTATATATACTTAAGTTATATATATATACTTAAGTATATATATATATGGTGTCCAAAAAGTTTTGTTGACTTCGTCTTCACTAAAGGGATATCGTTGACATGACCGTTTGCAAACTAAATAATTCTGCAATTGGGGTATTTTGTTATTTTAAAGCAGTCAATGCGTTAGCGTTTGGTCAAAAACATATTCAAATCTACGAATTAGATTGCGGTGAAATCCCTTAAATTAGATTAAAGATTGCATGTTTCAAAGTCTTATTTTGATGCTTTACCTGAGTAGTTTTTTAGTACTAACCCTTGGGTTCTCATTATAGTTTACATAGTTTCGAAACTGGAATTTGAAATATCTAAAATTCAATTGGTTAAGCATTCTGATAGTCCTTTATGATTGGTTTCATTTTTTCAATAATTGCAATTGAAAAAAAAAATCAAATTCAAAATTTCGTCAAGCATCTCGAGATTACTTAATACCATTGATTTTATTTTAGAAACAAACCATACCTCCTGGTTCCCAAAGGTGAAATAACTGCATTGTAGCACGCATGAACCCGTCGGCACTTCCAGCAGGACCCTGTTATCTGTTCTTTGCCTATTCGCCTTTTGTTGGTAATCAACTTTTGTCCTTCTTCAAAATTTCCGATATTTTAACAATTATTTGCCAAGATATTGCTGAAATATTCCTGAGACAAGCTTGGTTCACATAATTAACAATTCTATGTGAAATGTGATAAATATGTACATATGACAAAATCACTATAAAAAACAAAGGTTAATCAATTGGAACAATACTTTCGTTGTTCTTTTTCATCTTGAGGTCTCCATGAGACCTTCAACAATGAGCAGACACGCATATCTTGCAGAAAAGTCTATAAATCAATCTCTTTTTTTGTTCGGCTAATTTTTTCCTAGTGGACGTGGTGCAAAATATATGACCTGATCGAAAACTTAATGCGCATCAGCGAAATAATTAATATAATCACAGTTTCATTTATTGTTTCAGCATTATTATTTTTTTCATATATCTCTCTCCAATGCGTTTTAATTACAAAGCATTTAATTGTATTTATAACACATAGATGCGGCATAATAATATCAAGTCAGTAAAAAAATAATGTTTAATGAATAATATGTTCATCCCAACAATTTATATTAAAAAAATAGCATCTCACCGTTTCACTATACCTTGCTGATGTTCTCTGTTAATTTAAAACATCTTTTAAATACAAAAAAGGTGGCATTGTACACTGTAAAAATGGCGTTTAGATCCTAAACATAATCCTAAACACAATTTTGTCCCGGATTTTTTGACGCCAAAAAAATCTAAACGCGTTTAGAATCTAAACACGTTTAAAGTTGTTCAGAAGGTGTGGCGTTTTGTTTACTTTTGTCTCGTGGTATTTATTTATTTATTTATTTTATTTATCTATTTATTTGATTATATCAAGATTATTCTCTATAGTTTTGCTTCAGTGGAAAAAGTGTTGCCTGTCAAATCAACAACCGTAGCTTTCTTTTCCTGAAACGACATAAAAAGAACAATCATTCAGCAATAATACATATTCAATCCCTTCGAAAAATAGTATAGCAAGAAATATGTTGAAACAAATTCCTTTAAATCTTTTTATGAAATTATACAAAAATCATTCAAAATGTAACATGAAAAGGAATGACACATTAAATCATACAAAGAAAAATATATTCAATGTAGCATCATTACTTAGACGTCAAATCAAAATTAATATTCAAAAACATACCTTTTAAACAAAATAAATCTGTTATGTATCAACAACTTCTCATGCCAGACTCCAAGCTCCTGTACGTTCATCGCCTCGTTAAAAATCAATCAAAGAAAGATTGCAGCGCCCTCTATCCGAACAACAACTCTTCACTTCACTATTATCTAAACATGTTTAGATCTAAACACGTAATAATTAATTAGACATTTAGAAATGGGCTTAGAATGCGATCTGCACGTCTAAACATGTTTAAAACGCGTTTAGCAGTAAACACGTTTCTTCCCTAAAGTGCTTAGGAATTAAACACAATCCTAAACGTGTTTAGGGCTAAACGTGTTTTATATGTGTTTAAAACCTAAGCGCCGTTTTTACAGTGTAGGACCTAGAAATTGGAATCTCTCCTGACATGTGACTGTTCCATCTCTCCATTTGTTTACAGTCCCTCTGGACATGTCATTACCGGAGATCTTAAAAGCATTGAAAACGAATTTCTGCAGAAGGTGGTCTCCAACGGTCTGAAATTCAGAAAACCACCACTTATAAATTCAAACATCGTTATGGACGATTTTAAAGATCGGTAAATTTCGTTATGCTGTACAAGTGTTTCAAGGAGTTACCTCTCATCAGCAGCATTACAATCAAACAATATGGAAAGCAATAATCCAAAAGTAGTAAAAAAAGTACTCATTACCAAAAAAATCCAAATTCAGTATCAAGGGCATCCACTCAGTGCCATACACGGAGTGAAGCCTCAGTATTTTAAGGGGGTTAGAATTTTGATATATACAGTAAATTTCTATAAAAAGCAAGGTAATTTTTTCCATGTCAGACAAGTTTGACTATTGAGCTGGTGAATACCCTCGGGGACCTCTGGTCCACCAGCAGTGGCATCGGCCCAATGCTTTCAAAATACAATAAATACCGATATTGCATAATCAACGGTAAATTTCGTTATGCTGCACATGTGTTTCAAGGAGTAACCTCTCATCAGCAGCATTAGAAGTAGTAAAAAAGAAGTACTCATTACCAAAATATCCAAATAGGAGGCCAACTCCAGTACCAAGGACATCTACTCAGTGCCATACACGGATTGAAGCCTCAGTATTTTAAGGGGATTAGAATTTTGACAAGTTTGACTATTGAGCTGGTGAGTACCCTCGAGGACCTCTGGCCCACCAGCAGTGGCATCGGCCCAATGGTTTAAAAATACAATAAATACCGAAATTGAATAATCAAAGGTTAATTTCGTTATGCTGTACACGTGTGTCAAGGAGTAACCTCTAATCAGCAGCATTAGAATCAAACAATATGGAAAGCCATAATCCAAAAGTGGTAAAAAAGTGAAAACTGTTTTAATAGACCACTCAATGGATTAGGAAAAAGAGGTCTCCTAAGACAGGTGTGAAGTGTTAATTTTAAATGGTCTCTTAAAACATGTTGGTCTCTTAATACAGGTGGTCTTTCAAGCAGGTTTTACTGTACTAATATACCAAAAATATCCAAATATGATTACGAATCCAATAGTGCCTCTCTATATTATATAACAGATATGTTGTTGTACCTGCAGAAAAAGCTTCTAATAACATCGTTTCACCAGCCCAGTAGTCAGTACTTCGGTGCTGACCCGAAAGCCGATCCTATTTAGAACCTTGCAATATCTAAATTTCTGTAAATTTTGTTGAAACCTAAGGAGTATCTCCCTCATGCAAAGCTCTAACCTTAGCTTATTTTAGCTTAACATTTAGATCATATTGCTTATTTGTTCTCTATCAGTTTTAAACCTCTTTGAGTTTATGGTCTTCCTAACGTTTAGATTTTATCTGCACTGAACAGAATAAGTTGTCGAAATGCGCATATGCTGAAAAAAAATTCACAGTAAATTCGGTATTTAGTTATTTTGTATGTATAGCACATCATAACAACTTCCTCATCAAAGAACTGGGCATTGATCACAAAACACCATGCAGGTATGAATACAAACGAGTTTCATTTGACTTTCCAAACACATGTCATTTAAGTCGTCCTTGAATATCGTTACTAAAAATAATAAAACACTAACCAGGACCTGTCATACCTATATTGGGTACCACAATTACACAAAAATCCCTATAAGGAAAGATACATCGCAGGATCTTCCTCTTTCTCAACTACTGAATTGTCTTTTGAACTAACTAAGAACTGCAGTCTAAGACAAGCATACTGTGAAACTATTCATGCAAAAAGTGACATAAATCACATGTGGATACCTAGAAATTCGAAGGATTTATTAGGAAATCTTAAATCACGTTCATTTTCTCAAATACAATTCTCTTTAAACCTTTTATTTTCCCATACTGTATACCACGCTTCCTCATGATAAACTAAATTCACCAGTCAAATTTATCATTTAAAAAGCCTTTGCCGATTCCAAAAATAAAATGTTGTAGTTTATAAAGCCACATATTTTTCAAAAACCAATTTAAAAGGAAAAGTATGCTACAACGAAGAAAAGGTGTACAGTATGGTTGATTTTCTGATTGATTATATATTTGTTACATTTGGAATAGCTATTTATTTACAATTTCTTCAGGGACTCAGGGGCTAGCCGGAAAAATAGGTAAAAATGTCTATTCTTGGGGCCAAAAATAAAATGCACAAATTATTCGATTAAAACGAAAACAAATGCATTTTTCCCCCTTTTAAACAATAATAAGTCTTATCAATTTACCCTTAATTCACTTATGAGATATTGTAACTTATGATTTTTATCTGAATTTCATTGGCCGGAAAAAAGGACATTTTTGTCTATTTTTCCGGACAGCCGGACAAATAGTAAAATTTGTCTATTTTTCCGGCCATAAATGACACATACTACAAAAAATTATTTTCGCATTTATCAATATCAAAAGGCTTTACATTACTTTAAACTAACTTTTATTTAACAGAAATTGAAAATAGACGACTTATATTATAACCAAAAACTTTTCTCACTGTCAACTGCCGGAAAAATAGACTTTTTTGTCTATTCTTCTGGCTAGCCGGAAAGATAGTCACTTCGTAAAATAAAAGATGCTTGATTCTTCAATCTCATTTATAGATATAATGATGTTGTTCTTTCCAATAACGCATCTTTTTTTTCTAAATGTATCCCATTAATATATCCACAAGAAGTAGAGATACAGGAAACGATAGAAACCAATAGATCTACATCTTTTTGGACTTACATCTCGAATTTGATAAAAAAAAGGTCTTTTCAGTACTTAAATTTACCAGAAAATGGACGATTTTAACTTCAAAATTATCGATTTCCATAATATGGACAGTAATATTCCAGCTTCTCCTGCCTACGGAGTGTATGTTTCACAGGAGAGCTAGCACAAATTATACAGACTTTGTCATTAGACACATATCTTTTGATATACATACCTTTCCCAAGTCAAGACCATTGCGGTCGACAATCTTTCCGGTGTGGGTCTTTTTGTCTCATGGACTTCGGCTCTTGACAACTCTGTCCGGTATTTTCGTTTTTACCCACTTGTCATTATTCACAATTTCGATATTAAGTATTATGGGCTGTAGTGCTCAACTCTGAGAATACGACTCTCTTATTTCTGTTAGCCACGGTTTCTCCAAACTCATTCAATGAACAGACATTTTGGAAAATGAAAAAAAAACAGGTCTTAATACCCCAAACAGTGAACCTTTGTTTTATTCGTTTCAAATAAAGATACACAAACATCAAATGGAAGCGGAGTGAGACCCCGTCAAAAGTTAATAAAAATATTACAGAAAATATAGTCAGCAACAATTCTATTTAAAAGGTATTTGTTTGTCAGTTTATATAACTATAACTGTTGTTTGATTTGTGACCAAATCAATATGAAATAAATCCTATAAGTAAACTTTAAGTTCTAAATGGAGATTTTTGTTTGACCAGTCCCGTTCATTACTGTGTTACATAGTTATTACATAAATAAATACAAGATGTGTCACGACGGGGTAATTAGGTCGCAGAAATGTTGTACCTAGTCAAAGAGTTCTCGAATAACTCTACAATAAGATTTGGAAGCATATCAAAGTCTCAGTGTGTGGTCATGATTGCCCACGACAGTTAGCAAGTTTTATATTGAATTTCTTATTTTTTTTCATGGCAAAATTATATTTTTTAGTGAAATTACAAAAGTCAATGAATTAAAGAACCTTTACAACCCAGAAAAGATTTTGTTCAAGCACACACATGATAATGTATTTAACAAAAACAAGTGTACAATATGCAAAATACACCAAATGTAAACCAGTCAAAACACATTGAGACACTTTCAGTGATGCACAATAGTACAAAAATGTGCCAGATTTAATCCATGCAAACTTTATAAGTAATAAGGATCTTATAAGCACTTTTATTTAGGATACATGTTGCTATGTCAACTTCTTCAAAAATTGAGTAATAAATAAGAAAAGAGATTAACGTCATTGTGATTACATAGAGAGATTAAAACTTAGATCACTTTATACTATTTAAATGTCCTAACAAGGTCACATGTCCAGTTATTGTTGGGTAATAAATGTGTAATGGTTTATGACTGGTCATAAACTAATATGATATAATCTATATATTGAGGTCAACATTTTTATCAATGTCCTGTCATGTTGGTGATATACAATTATTGCCCCCATGTACTATTTATGGTTTGAAATAAAGAATATTGTTATAATTCTTCATTTTTCATCAATAATTATATCCCTTAAAAGAGATACATAATTTCGAAAAAAATGAAGATGTAAGAAAAGGGATTTTAAAGAGATTAAATAACTAAATACCGAACTTGCGGTAAATTTAATTTCTGCAAATGGCATCTTGACAACTTATGTCTCTTCAGTGCAGATAAAAAATCTAAACATTTGGAAGACCAGAAACTCAAAGATGTTAAAAAACTGATAGAGAACAAATATATGATCTAAAGGGAAAGAAAAAACCAGCTGAGGACAGAGCTTTGCATGAGAGAGATACTCCTTAGTTTTCAAATACACATAGTTTATGTAATAACAGTGTATGTTGTAATTCACATATATATAATTGATATTAATTAAGTGCAGTGTCTTGTCGGGCCTCGCTCATGTCACCCAAGGCACACGTTGTTGGTACACCAGGTAATAAAGAAACAATAAACAAAGCCAGATACATGTTCTTCCTAATTATATTAATTCTGTATGCATTAGTTCACATGATAGCTGCACAATTATTACGACCGAAATTTATGGAGTACATGTAATTCTTCAATAAATGTCAGAAGCAATACACAATATGTCCTTAAAGCATCTATATTGATATGGCTGATTGGTATATGCATGGATATCACAGTAGTAGGAAAACGTGTGTTGGTTGTTTTACATGACACCTTTAATTTTCGCGAGATAGAAAAAAGTGCATCAATGTGCCTTTCGCCTTTTGACAGATATTAAAAACAAACACTAGTGAAGCGATATACCATAAGTGAAAAATGTCGTACAAAATGGCAAAAAGCGTTAAAAATATAATAAAATTTTCCATAATTACAATTCTTTAAATGACAAATTCTGTTCTGTAATTTTGTTATTGTTCCCATTTATCAAGCAAGTTAGACTAAAATAAAAAGTAATGTATCGCAGAGAACTAAATGAATAACGTAAAGTTAAGATATAAGTAAAAGTACCTGAAGGCTTTAAATATATTATACATTTCAGAATTTGAGATTTTTTTTTCAAAACAATGCCAGTAGTGAAGTGCTCAGCTTCTTGGATTGCAAAAATCATGGTTTAATCTATATAAGAAAATTATAATACAAATTCATAGTACAAAACTGAATTCAATATTGAACTTGATATAAAGGAGCTATAATTGTTTGAATGCTGAATAACTAAATACCGATGTTACTATAAATTTATTTTCTACAGAAAAATTTCGGCAATTTATGTCGAAATGAATGCCAAAAGACAGTCATTAATGCTAATTATGTTCAAACAAAAAATTGCTTAACAGAGATGTCCTGCATTACCCCTATTTTGGTGTAGCATTGTATGAATAAAAGGAGTAGGAGACAATGAATTGCAGGTTTTACTTCTAAATGGTAAATAAAAGGATATGGAATAAATGTACATGAGACAAAGTCTCTACAAAAACAAAACAAGCAAAGGAACAATGCTTTTATTGTTGTTCTTCATCTTGAAGTCACACTTTTTAAAACTCTGTTCTTTATAGAAACATCTATAATTATTTTTAATTATTTTTAGAACCAAGTAAAATAATAGGTGCAATTTTTCTAGAATAGAGCTTTGTTTGCAACAAGTCTCTGTACAATTCAAAAGAAACATGGCATTTCGCAAAACACACATAATTAAGAACATCTTATCACAAAAAATGAATTTTTTCTACCATCACTTCAGAAAAACGCTGCTCTGGTTAAAATGTAATGTCAATAACAACAATACAAAAGGTACAACGAAGCGAAAAGACAATGAGATACAGAATATCATTGACAAACGCCTCTACATATTTATCAATATAATTTTTTCTTTCATCGTAATATATTATAAGAGAGGTCCATTACTAGGACTTCTGATTATAATCATTATATACAAAAATACTCAAGTTGCATAAAAACAGTTAATTTCGTTATGCTGTACGCATGTTTCAAGGAGTAACCTCTCATCAGCAGCAATAGAATAAAAAAAAACCTGGAAAGCTATAATCCAAAAGTAGTTTAAAAAGAACTACTCATTACCAAAAATATCGAATATAAATACCAAATTTATATTTCATGATAATCAAGATTTTTAGACTTTTTCAAAGCATTTTACATTGACCCTTGTTGAAATGGAGGAATATAGAATAATGTATTTTTTTTTAGTTCTGACTAGCCTAATGTAGACGAAAGTTTCAAAACAAAAAAATCTTTGTCATTTAACGATTTACACGTGTGTGTATGACATTGTAATTTTATTTGGAACAGAAAATAAAAAAGGCCTTTTCTTAACTGTTGGCTACAAACATTCGTTGCCATATATGGACTGTGCTTTTCGTGGCACATATTATAAAAATGACGATAATAATAATAATAATAATAACTAGATTTGCAATTGCAAGCAATAGCTGATGTCGCCCCTTGCAGCCAATTCCATGCTTCCATCTTGTTCGCAGCGTCAAAAGCTACCTAGAAATATCAATTTTCGTTGAAATCCGACAACGTTGAAATTTTGACGTATTTTGGCGGCCATCTTGGAAATGGCGGCCATTTTGAATTTTTTTGTTGTTGCATGTCCATCTTCTTACAGTGATTCAACTTTTTGCCAAATATGAATGAATTCTGTCAAGGCATGTTTGAGATTTTATGATTTTCATGGAAATCCGACAAATTCAAAACGTTGACGTTACTTGGCAGCCATCTTGAAAATGGAAGCCATTTTGAAAAAAAAAATTTGGTGGAGGTACAACTTCATAAGGTGATCCACCTTTGTACCAAAAATGAACTAGTTCTGTTGAAGCATCTATGGGAACATGCTCGGATAAAAATAGGTGGAAGGGGGAATAATAAAAACGAGTGATAATATGTTTGCATGCAAACACAAGTCACCCAAACCAGATTCCATACCAAATTGCTTTTTGAAAAAATGCTGTGTTGTATATTTATCACCAATGATTGTAATAATGTGTTTTGAAATATTTGTTTCTATTCCTTATGTAAGAACTAGTGTCATAAACTCATTATCTTTTCGTCTATCAGTGTTAGTAGTACTTTGATTACCAGGTTAGCACTTCATTAGT